>JBBBDQ010001353.1:2205000-2217500 GCA_037127315.1 Ascarosepion bandense
GTTTTGGACTCTTTTACCGTATTTCTTTTTTGTATTTTCCAACCAGATAATTGGTGCCAACCACGCGGAGCGGTCCTCATTTTTAGCAATCTTTGACTTATTTTTTGGGGATTTGTTGATCTTTAATTGTTCGTTTAAGTACAAGAGTTCTGTAAGTTTTGTTGCTTCTGCTATGGACGTTTAGGTTGTGAGACGGAAGGATTAATAGAATGATAAAAGGAAATACATTGAAGCAAAGATAAATAGTTGCGATGGATAAATTGTGGTATATATGACGTCAATATTGAAAATAACACCGACATCGCAGTTTAACAGATATAGAGAAAGCGATGGGTAAATTGTCATCTAAAAGACGCCAGAAATGAATATAACACACTGATATCGTAGTTGAGCAATGGATAAATTGTCGTTTAAATGACGCCAGAAATGATTATAACACACTGATATCGCAGTTGTGCAATGGATAAATTGTCGTTTAAATGATGCCAGAAATGAATTTAACACACTGATATCGTAGTTGAGCAATGGATAAATTGTCGTTTAAATGACGCCAGAAATGATTATAACACACTGATATCGCAGTTGTGCAATGGATAAATTGTCGTTTAAATGATGCCAGAAATGAATTTAACACACTGATATCGTAGTTGAGCAATGGATAAATTGTCGTTTAAATGACGCCAGAAATGATTATAACACACTGATATCGCAGTTGTGCAATGGATAAATTGTCGTTTAAATGATGCCAGAAATAAATATAACACTGACATCGCAGTTTAATATTTGTTGATCTTTAATTGTTCTTTTAAGTACATGAGTTCTGTAAGTTTTGTTGCTTCTGCTATGGACGTTTATGCTGTGAGACGCAAGGATTAATAGAATGATAAAATTGCGATGGATAAATTGTTGTCTAAAAGACGCCAAATTGAAAGTAAAACTGACATCTAAGTTTAACACGTACTGGGTGCGGTGGATAATTTGTTGTATAAATGAAACCAAAATGAGTATAACACTGACTCAGTTTAACAGACATACAGGTTTCGATGGATAAATTGTCATCTAAATGACTCCAAAATTAAAGCAACTTTTGAAATTCTAAAGAGTACATTTATTCAATAATATCGCCATTGGTTTCCACAATCATCTCCCGATGTTTTCGTAATCTTCTGTTTTCCTTCCAGATGGTCCTCTTTGTCTAAGTTAGTGAATGCTGTCATAATCCTTGCCTTCAGTTCATTTTCGGTGTTGCAAAGAACTTTTTGGTTTCTCGCTCAACTCACCCCCCACCTAATGATATTGCCGTCGGGGGAGTTACGTGGCCGAATGTAAGGGGTGATGTGCTCGCAAAAATTTGGATTACATCTATGGCTGGGTTTTCTGGCTCGTGTGGCATGGTGCAGAATCTTGTTGCCAGGCATAGTGCCTTCCAGAATTTACCCTCTTGATCCAAGTAGCACTATCTCATTTACGCATTTGATGTAGGACTTCATGTTGAGTCTGAGACTATGTGGGTTGAGAAATCAATTTATTTTCTTCTATTAACTATTTGAACAAGTTTTGCGAACTTCCATATCTTCGTAATTCCCATTAGGTCGATCCACCTCGTTTCGGATCCTTTGCACTGTACTCAGATTGACATCCAAACACACGGAAACGTTCGCTTCCGACGTCAATGCCAAGTAGTACAGGTTGCCTTTTCTAAATTTATGGCGGAGCAAATTGAATCATCTTTTTTGTCTTCGTGTCTTCGCTGTGCCTCTTCTATAAGTACTTTCACGGCTTCTGCTCCGATGAACTTAAATCACTGGAGCCTCCTACGTACGAATTTGCACGAGATACTAGATTGGCAACTGGGTCCCACACTTTTACAGTGAAATACATAAAATGTAACCGCAATTATTACTCTAACAGCTTCTTTTCTTGCACTTCCCGCCTGTGGAATTCCCTTCCGCATACTTGCTTCCCCGACGGCTACAATCTCCAGGAGTTTAAATGTAAGGTCAATAGACACCTCCTAACACAGTAACTCGCACCCATTCGCTCAAATACTCTTCCTAAGTACATCCTTAATAGTCTATCACCCTCCTTCTGACATTTCCTATATCTAATCGCTCTCTCATCACCTTCTCCTATGTAACCCCCTGCGCTAGCTATAGTAGCAGTGGAATGCTTTGCTTGGGGTAAAATGATTATATATATATATATATATATACAAGAGTAGAGAGAGCCTTTCTAAGAGAGAGAGAGAGAGAGAGAGAGAGAGAGAGAGAGAGAAAGAAAGAGAGAGAGAGTGAAATAGAGAGTCTGATTGTTGCAACACGGTTGATTTACGGATTTCAATTAATCGATTTTGCTCTGTACATATCTCACGGAGCTTTTTTTATCTAATATATCATCTTATTTTGCCAACAAAAGAAGAGAAATAGATAATTATATAGATACAAATAGAAATATACAGAAGCCAATGAAATAAATAGATAGAAACGAACAGAAAATAGATAGATAGATAGATAGGTAGATAGATAGATAGATAGATAGATAGATAGATAGATAGATAGATAGAAATACAATGAGATAGAGAGATAGAAAGAAACAAAATTAGATATATAGATAATAAATCAATGAGACAGAAACAGAATTTAATATGATACAGAATTGTATATATCCATTTATTTCTTTTCTCTCTCTGTCTCTCTCTATCTATCTATCTATCTATCTATCTATCTATCTATCTATATATGTGTGTGTGTGTGTGTGTGTGTGAATCTATCCCCTCTTACTCTATTTCAATCTACTTAACTCTTTACTCGCTTTTTCTCATTTGCCTCATTTGTCAGTGTCCGCTTTTATGCTACAAGTCAATGGCTTCATGATAAAATTTGTCAAGGAAATTCCTGTCATTCTCAAAGTCTATTTATATTTAGACATTAAAAACATTACTGACAAAGTGGAATTTTTGGTCATTAATTTTCATAAAATTGTTCTGTTTTATAAAAATGTCACATCTTCACCCATATTTAGATGAGCAATAAGTATTTATACGAATATTGACAAAAATTCTTTTTTGGTTTTTATTTTTTCTCGCGTCAGATTTTATTATGCAAACTGCTACATCATTCTGGATAATTCTTTTCAAAGACAGATGCCATAAAAATATATAAACGCAAACGTCATATATTAGCATAAATTATTATTCTTTTTTTACGTGTAAATTCATTTAGTTTATTCAATCTTCCTCAAGGCTATTTTGTTATCATTTCAGACCAAGTAATACAATGAGTTAGATTGAAAGATATAAAGAAACACAATAAGATATAGATATATAGATAGAAATGTATGTAATTATATACATACACACACACACACACACACAAACACACATACATGCAAACACAGACACACACACATATATATATATAAATATATTTAAAGATGTTTTTAAAGGTAAAAATTATATATATATATATATATATATTTAAAGATGTTTTTAAAAGTAAAAATTCTAATTAATAAAATGAAAGTGTGTAGCTTAAAATTACATGACATTTTAAAAGCGAAGCAACCGGTTTCGCTCCCGTTCTTCAGGTCTCTATGGGAGATTCAAACTTGAATGTGTGGTGAAGAAGAAAAAAGGAAAAATAACAAAAATATATGAAAGAAAAACAAAGAGATAGAGATAAATGAAAACTAGCCACAATAAGACACAATAAGATAGATAGATAGATAGATAGATAGATAGATAGATAGATAGATAGATCATGAACAGACCGAGATAGATAGATAGATAGATAGATAGATAGATAGATAGATAGATAGATGATGATAGATAGATCATGAACAGACCGAGATAGATAGATAGATAGATAGATAGATAGATAGATAGATAGATAGATAAAAAAAAATAAAATGACATAGATAGATAGATAGATAGATAGATAGATAGATAGATAGATAGATAGTAGGTAGATAGATAGATAGATAAGGAACAGACTGAGATAGATAGATAGATAGATAGATAGATAGATAGATAGATAAGGAACAGACTGAGATAGATAGATAGATAGATAGATAGATAGATAGATAGATAGATAGATAGATAGATAAAAAGAAATAAAATGACATAGATAGATAGATAGATAGATAGATAGATAGATAGATAGATAAGATAGACTGAGATAGATAGATAGATAGATAGATAGATAGATAGATAGATAGATAGATAGAAAGAAGAGAACAGAATCGGTAGATAGGTTGATAGGTGTATAGAAACACAAGGTGATATATAAATAAATAAATAAACTGGAGCATACTTCAAGAATTCAATAGAATAGAATGCTAGAATAACGTAATTAAATATATAACATTCTGTAAAAAAAAAAAAACAAGAAAATGAAATATAATCCGTACCCCAACTTTAATCACTGAAACTTCTGCTGGGAGGATTCTCCCACCCGGCTGGGAAACTTTGTTTTCGACAGTCAGGGAGTTATGTGCGATACCCTATACACACTTTGGGCGATAATGTCTTGAAAGGGACATGACTGACTGGGCAGAAAATTTTCCCTGAGTAGGTTGTCACTGCTTTTTGTGGTTGACTGGTTGCCGACCAAGGCTATAGAACCCAATCAGTCCTATTATTTAACTCATATCTGGAGGGAAAAGACAGTTTAATACTTTTCCCAAGGGTATTTGTGCATAAGTGAATGCAAGGAATTCAACTGGAATTCGAACTCGGCTGCTCGATTTCTCATTCCGAGTCGATCAGTGAAGTAGAAACAAGTGAGAAAAAAATGGACTATTTATCAAATGCCAGAAAACAAAAAATATTTGTCAACCCGCCAAAAAAAATTTGCAGCTTATCTTAGATATTTAGCTCCAACGGACATATTCACAAGACATTACTCTTTCGGATTTTCATTTATTCAGATTCATGCAATAATCTCAACGGTGTCTGTCTGTCTGTCTGTCTGTCTATCTATCTATCTATCTATCTATCTATCTACCTACCTACCTACCTACCTATCTACCTATCTGTGAAAATATTGATTGTTTAATACTTAGTTTTTGATCATAAAAAAGTGTCTGATACAATTATATTGTAGAACTTTTTCCATTTTTAAATGAGTTATTTCGCTACCCAGGTTTTTATCTTGAGTGATATCTTCAGGCGATTTTTAATAACTGATTTTATGGTTTAGCGTTTTTCTTTTTAACAACGTTCTTGCAACGGTGTTTTATTCAAACGTTCACGTCGCAGGGAGTTTATGAACGCGTAATTTTTAAATTAAAATCAAAACGGATTATGGCGTTTTCATCCACGGTTGTATGAACCTAAGAGGTATTTCTTAGTGTGGATGCATTTAGTCATAATTTCCGTTTTTTCATTTAACAGTTCGTTTTTATTTGGGAATATAATAATTTCTGATTTTTCTTCTTGGCACAGTCTACATATTTTCCCACCGTTATAAGGCTTGGCTGTTTTTACAATGCTCCACGTTATATCTGGGTATTTTCCATATTTTGGTTTCAATTTCTACACGTGGCTAACCAATTTTGTATTGTTTTTTTAATTTTTCTATTTTAAATGTAGACCTGTGGTTAAACCACCTGATTTAAAGGTGTCATTGGTAGAGCCCAAATATATTTTGTTTTGGCCATCTGGGTCATGTTTTGTTTTTATGAAACTATCTAAATTGTTAGTGCAACTATAGCTTAGTTTGATTGTGTTTCGGTTGAAAAATTTGTTTAGTTCTGATTCTTTTGGAAAGTGTCTATCCATTAGTTTAAAAAATATTTTACCTATTTTGGTCTTTACTTCTAAATTAAATGGTGGGTTGCACCAGATAATGTTTTGTTTTCTATTGCTGTTTTTTTTGTTTGTCTCTTTGGTTAAGAACTATATCGTAAAATGTTTTTATGGCCAGAATTTCTTAGTGCATCCTCATATATATTTTTCTTTCATTAAATATTAATTTGTTTGATGAATTATTAGATAGTCTGTGTTCTATTCCTTTGTAAATGTGTTTAATTATCCTATTTGAATGATTGAACTTTGTATAACTTAATGTTTGTTTACATGTATGCCGAGACATTTCCAGTTTGTAAATTAAGTTCTACATCTTGTACCACTTTATTATTTGTGTCCACTATAATATCAAAATCTAGTTGTTTGAATAATTTCAAGATCTCTTTCCTTATTTTATCATCTTCTCTTTTGTTGTCTGGTGCTATCATTAATCCAGTCTCTCTATATAATCCGCGGTTGTCAAAATGGATTATTTTATTGATTTTGTTTAAAATGTATATTCTCATCAATTCTGAGATTTCTGCTCCATCATACGATCCTTGTGGTACATCGAATGCTCCGTTGTTGGATGTCTTAATCCATGCTTTACCTTTGTGGAAAGGTATAGATTTTCGGCAATGTAATATTATGTCAATATGCCCTGATGATATTTTTATGTAAATTTTAGCAAAATTAAATGCTTCCAATAAACCTTTTTCAGAAATTGATGTGTAAAAGTTTTTTATGTCATATTTGATGAATGTGTATTTACTTTTGTATTTAATTTTTTGGAACCAGGAAATACAATCACTAGTGTTTTTCCACTGGTTTGCTTGAGTGGCTGTTCTTAACAAGTCACAAATATGTTTTTTAATATTTGATGGCTTATTTTGCCCACTTCTATCTTTGTTGGATTAATGAGTCTGTATGATGGATTGTTGATAAAGTCATCCTTGTGGTCTTTCACTGTAAGGAAAGCTTGTTTGCCAGTTAATATTTGTATTTTATTACTTAGATTTAATTTGTCTATGATGATTTTAACCTCATTATTGATGTTTTCAATGTATGAATCTGGGGCTTTTTTGTAAGATTTACTTAATTCTTCCATGATCTTTTTTCGTATATTTTGGGGTTTATCTGGTATATATTCCTGGATTTATCTCCTTTAATGAGGATGTTTTGTGTTTTTTTTTCTTTACTTCAGTATTGAGTAATTCCTGGAAATTGTTTTTGATTTTTTAAAATTTTTATATTGTCTAAAATAGAAATCATATCGTTTTCAAAAGTAATTAATTTCTTGATAAAAGGGGGATAATTCGTTGTTTTAAAATTGAAATTCCTCACATTTTTATCTTTTCTTGTTTCTGTATTTTTATTCAAAAAGAAAAAAAACTTTCCACATAATCCTGGATTGGACATATTCAATTTTTTTGTAGTAGTTGAAGTATGTATACTTTCCTGTTAGGTATCGGTTAGTTTTTTTAGGGAGTGCAATATTTTTAACTCCTGCATTGTTGTTTTTTGCTTAGCGTTCAGTAAGTGTATCTTTTCGTTAAAATGCACAGATTTTTTTTTCCGTTTGTTAAGATCTGTGGCGTTCAATGTTGAAATACAGTATTTTTTTTTAAATTACTGTTTTTTTGTTTTTTTTTTTTGTTTTTTTTGTTTTTTTTTTTGGTAAAATCTGTGTGGTTTAGAAACTGTTCAATTTTTTGAAATAGTTGAAGAATATATTCTTTCCGGTTATACATCATTATATTTTTATTGTGTAATAATCGTAATTCCTGCACTGTTTTTTTCGTTCTACGTTCAGTAAGTGTATGTGTATGTTGTACCGCACTGTGTGTTGTGTTTTTTTCTGTGCTTTTGGTAAAATCTGTGTCGTTTATTGTTGAAATACAATAGTGTTAAAAATGCTCAACTGTAAGATAAGAGCATATTGATCGTTTAATACATAGTTTTTGGTCATAATAGGGTTAGACCACTACATATTTGTATTAAAACGTGTTTGATACAATTATATTATAGAACTTTTGAATATTTTCCATTTTTAAACGAGTTATTTTGCTACCAAGGTTTCTGACATGATAGGAATATATATATATATATATATATATATATATATATATATATATATATATATATTTACTCATCGTTCATTCGGTAATGAACTTGAACACTCTCGGCTACTGGCGTGTGTTTATATTGTGTATATAACACACTAAAGTTTGCCTTTCTTCTCCGAACACCCATACCCTAGAAGTAGAATTGTCGACCGATGTCAATCCGGTCAGGTTTCATTCCTGGTTAGAGGCAATCGGATGTCTAAACGTTATAATGAGTTGGGATACAGTGAAACAGGACTGTCTGCGGATAACTACACGCACGCACACACACACACACACACACACACACACACACACTGCAGATAACTACACACACACACACACACACACACACACACACACACACACACACTGCAGATAACTACACACACACACACACACACATATGTGTGTGTGTGTGTGTGTGTGTGAGAGATTAAATAAACTGCAAACATTGTGTCTGCTTATTTTTAATAAAATCCGTTCGTTCTCACGGATAATCTTTAGCGTACTATAAGTGAAAGGTGTCAGAAATGATGTCAGATGTTATTATCATTCATTTCTCAAAGTACTCAAGTACCTTCAGTCTCTTTCCGAGATCATCTGACAGCTCATTTCTGATATCTTTCAATTATATTACGCGAAAGATTATCCGTGAGTATGAACGGATATTTATTAAAAATAACCAGACACAATATTTGTAATTTATTTAATCTGACATCTCTAAAAAGAATTTGCTGCCTAAATACACAAATTTTAAATTATATATATATATATATATATATATATATATGTTTCGTATTCATTTATGATATAATTTTTCCAGAATTCTTACATATTTTCTTTTTTTTCTGGAGTTAAGGAATGTAAATATATTGCATAATTTTCGATATTTCAATCGCTTTCACATACTTCACTGTCCATTTTCAATCATATTATTTATCCTGTGTTGTTATTTTATGCTTATGCTTTGATGTAGCGTAATTTATTTTTTTATTTTCGAAAAGAAGTGTTCTTAAAATCTAATACGTGACAATCGCAAGTTGACATCGCTTGAGTCTCTATTTTTTTTAACTTAAAATTTCCACTTATACTGTTAATTAATATAAGGTTGATGGTAGAAGAAAATTGTATGATGTGTAATACTTTTTATATGAAAAAAGTTTGTGCTAATGTGATTTAAATAGTATTTTTGTTTTTTCAACGAAATTTTTCTTAAGGATTCTTGTAAATTATGGGTTAAATATCTTTTATTCACTGTTGTTAGAGAGGGGACATGTAAGATGAAGTTGTAGTATAGCCAATATAGATAATTGATTTATGACAAGAAACACAGTCTTGAATAGAGTAATCTACATGTATATATAATTCTATCTGTATAAATATGTATGCATGTGTCTATCTATCTATCTATCTATCTATCTATCTATCTATCTATCTATATGTATATATATATATATATATATATATATATATATATCTGTGCGTAACTATTTGTGTATATGTATCTATCTATGTATCTCTCAGGCTTCTCACCACTGAAAGTAAAATAACGCGCCTCCTCGGATTGACCCTCACATCAGATCTCAAGTGGAATAACTATATAGAATCCATAGCTAAATCCGCTGCTAAGAAAGTCGGTTCTCTGTGTAGGGCCAGGAAGTTTTTCCCGTTCGAAACAATCCTGCACATATACAAATCTACCTTCCACCCGTGCATTGAATATTGCTGCTATATCTGGTCGGGTGCTCCTGCTATCCGCCTCTGTGTCCTCGACCAAATCCAGCAGAGAATCTGTAATGTGATCGATCCCGACTTGGCAACTAGGATACAGTCACTTTCTCACCGACGCAGTGTGGCTTCCCTGTGTTTCTTCTCCAAATACTTTCACAGCTTCTGCTCCGATGAACTTAGCTCAAGGGTAACCCCTATGTATGAATTTCCTCGAGAAGAACATTAGCAACTAGGTCCCACCTTTTTGCTGTGAAACCAATAAATTGTAACTACAGTAGCTTTTTTCTCGCACTTCCCGTGGAAATTTCTTCCGCATACTTTCTTTCCCGACAGCTATAATCTCCAAGAATTTAAATGTAAAGACAATAGTAATCTCCTGTCTCACTAACTTACATTCTCTCTCTCATGCTTTTCTCTCCGATCACCCCACTCTCATCAGTATTCTCTTCCTTCTCATACTCTCTTCCTGACACTCCCTGTAATTTCTCATAACATTTTTCCTATGTAATACATCTGTGGTGCAGATGATATCGGCTCGGAAGGAGAAATCGGGGAACCGAGTTCGAATTCCATTTGAATTCCTTGCATTCAGTTACGCACAAATACCCGTGGGAAAGATATTAATCCATCTCTTCCCTCCAGTTATGGGTTAAATGAAAGGAACAGATTCGGTTATATAGCCTTGGCTGGCAACCAGTCTACTGCAGAAAGTAATGACAACCTACTGCGGAATGATTTTCTGCCCAGTCAGTCATGTCTCTTTCAAGATGATCGCTCAAGTGTGTATCACGTATGGCACTTAATTGACTGACTGATCGTGCTCTGGTGTCTTTCTATTTACCTCCATCCAGGAACCTCTTACCAACGGAATACTTTTCTGTAATCAGCAAGCATCTCGCCTTTAGTAACTTTTCTTACTAGTAATTTCCTTCAGTATGACCCTTGCAACAAAGTATCTCCTTGTTCAAGACTTCTCCTCTGAGGTTTCCTCCCAGGTGAAATTCCAAGTTAAATATCGTTCATATTTTTAGTTGTTTGCTAATTTCAATAAAAAAAAAATTTTGTTACACCTAATGTTGTGTAGGGCTGCATTTTTGCTGTTTCCGTAACAAACTGTTTTTTATGGAGCAGGAATGTTAGCCTGGAGGAAGGCGATTTTCTAAGTGTAGCATAGACGTAACACGGCTGAAAGTAGGGGTACCCAGTGAGGATCGAACTCACTACTCATTTGTAATGATTCCAACCATTATACCACGCCGAGGTGTAATTTCAATAGGCGCATTTTTCTCTGCTCGTAATCAATGCTAGCGAGCCTAAATTAGTTTTCTCATAGAATGAAACATCGTATAGCATCTGGGAAGTTCGGTTTCAAAGATTACTTGGCTGCGTGTGACGAAAATCAAGAAACAACTGATTCTTCTTCTATTCAAGCGATTCTAAGTCTTCGCATCTACAACAAACAAGGTTGAAATTTTTCTCACAAATTATCTTCCAACTCAACACTTGACACCCTCACCAGATTTTCCTCCTAGAATAGAGGCCTAACTTAGTAGCAATTGCATAACCCCGTCTCTGGTATCGGATATCATTTCTAAAGTAGATTCTCATAATGCAAGCGGAGTTGATGGAATTCCAGCTATCGAACTAAAAATGTACCTGTCTTCTCCAAACTCTATAACTAGTGCCGCAATGAGACCTGCTTTCCTGATTGTTGAAAACCTCGTTAGTAATTCCTGCTTTTAAGAACTCAGGTGAACCAACTGACTCATCTGACTATCGCCATATTAGTCTTACTCCGCGTTTTGGCAAAGTGTTCGAAATTTTAATCAATACTGAAGTAATTAAGCTTTTCACTTCTCACTCTCTTACAAACAATATGGCTTCCGCTACAAGTCTACCATATGATTGATTTAAACCATTTGTTCCTATCAAATCATGAGAACAAGTTAGTTTTAACCGGGTAAGGTTCCCGATATTTTCACACAAACGCGGGCGTCCATCATAGCTTTATTCGTGGCCAACGCTGTTTCTGATATTCATCAATGATCTTCCTGATGTAATCAGTTTTCAAATAGGCATCGTTGCAGATGACACCACCATTTACTCCCGTCTCAATAGGATATCTCCAAAGCTGACAAAGGAAATTTGGCTTCAAATAGACCTCCAATCAGGGGGATATGTCTCGTACATTTTAAATCCTTCAAAACGAAATTACTCTACATTAACCACCATAAAGAAACATTCCTCGCAAACATAAAAATGAACGGTTCTAGTCTTCTGGAGAGCAACACATTGCGCTTCATTGGCCTCAATTTTACAGCCGACCTGAAGTAGAATGACTACATCGAATCTATATGGGAATCTACTGCTAAGAAGGTTGGATCTCTTTGTCGGGTCAGAAAGTTTTTCCCGTCGAAATAAAAAACCCTTTCATTTACTCGTTTCCCTGATAGGTACAATCTCTAACCATTTATATTCATCTTCATTTGCCACCTTCTATATTCTTTAATCCCATCAATCGTTTATCATTTCTTCGACACCCATTATAGCCAATCTTTTGTCTCACTCGAACTCCCTGCACACTAGTGGCGGTCCTACCATACTTGGACTGAAATGATTTAAGATCAATTATATATATATATATATGTATTTAATTATATATCCTTTTATCTATTCATTCAACCATCCATCCACCCATCCATCCATATATATATATATATATATATATATATATATAGTGATGATCATCCACGTATACTGTCTTAATATGTATAGGAAAGAATATTAATAAAAAGTTTTGAATTTAAAAACGTACTTTTTTAAACAGTATTTGTTTATTTTTATTGTATTTTTATATATTTCAGACCGTCCTCGGT
>JBBBDQ010001353.1:2220000-2252500 GCA_037127315.1 Ascarosepion bandense
AAAATCTTTTCTTTTCATTGAATTATTTCCGATTTTAATCATTGCTCTGAATTCAGCTTCAGACGGATTAAATCAATGGTTTGAGTGATAGATGTTGTCCGCTGATTCAGTCAATCATTCTTCATTCCTTGTAAACGTCAATATATTGATATCAAGTCTTGTCTTCGTATTCATTGTAATAACGTGAGTCCTAATTCGTAGAACTGGGCACAGATGTATTTTCGTAGTGTTTCTGATACGGGCTTGGATTTTTAGTTTTGGAGTTTCTAGTGAGATTGCTTACGTTCTCGTTCGTGTATTATATTTTTTTTTTCTTCGTTCAAGCAATCCTATCTTTTTTTTTTTTTTCATTTTCTTTTCTTGAGCTTTTTATCAGCAGGGTTTGTTCGTAATTATCTCAGATTTTAATTCTTGTTCTGTTTCTTTTCTTTTTTTCGTTTCGTTTCATTTCTTTCTTTCTTTTATTTTCTCGCAATTGTTCTATCATTTTCATTCTTGCTTTCTTCTTTTTTTTTCTTGTTTTTACCTTGAATTTTTTCTTTCACCTCGATACTTCCTTCTTTTTTCGTTTTTTTTTTCTTGCTTTTTTATTCCTTTACAGTTTTCTGCAAAGATTTTTCGATAATTGATACTTTCTTTTTCTTTTTTCTTTCTTTCTCTTTTTTTGTTCTTTCTTTCTTAGTTTATTTCTTAATTCTTAATTCTTTCTTTCTTTCTTTCTTTCTTTCTTTCTTGTCCTGTTTTTCTTTGGCAACCCTTCTTAACTTTTGTTTCATCCTCTCTTCTTTCTTTCTTTCTTTCTTTCTTTCTTTCTTTCTTTTCCTAATTCTATTTTTTGCTTTATTGTCCTAAATGTTTTGTTTGTTTTTAGTTTGTCTGTTTCTTTCTTTCTTTCTTTACTTATTTATTGTCCTTAAATTTTTCGTTTTTTTGTTTTTTCTTAATTTTTCTTAATTAATTCATTATTTATTTCTCAATTTACTTATTTATTCTTTATTTATTGGGCTTAAATTTTTCATTATTTCTTTTCTATGTTTCACAGTCTATAATAATTCATTGAATTTTCCTTCACCCCCAACAACTGTTCCGTATTACCAACCTATAGACATGAAATACATCGAGTAACGGGAAAACTGCAACATGGCCAATGAAAATCATTTTATATTTAGACTTGTTAAATTACCTGTAACGATGTTGTTTTGCATCAAACAAATAAGAAATTAGCACCGAACGAAACGCCTATTATTTAAGATCTTGACCCCGGAAGATATCATATCTTTCTATATTTTAATCTGACTGCATTAATTTTTATTCTTTTATTCTGGAATTATATCATTATTAATCCTTTTATTCCTGGATCCTTAAATGGTTTTATTGCTTATTTTAATGTATTCATTTATTTCTCAATCTATATCAGTCAGTTAATTGCCATACGTTATACACGCTTGGGCGATCATGTCTCGAAAGACTGACTGGGCAGAAGATTTTCCCGCAGCAGGTTGTCATTGCTTCCTGCGGTAGATTGGCCTGCGAACCAAGGTTATAAAATCCAATCTGTCCTGTTATCTGACCTATAGCTGGAGGCAAGAGACGGATTAATACCTTTGTCAAGGGTATTTGTGTATTAGTGAGTGCAATCAATTCAACTGGAATTCGAACTCGGCTCTCTGATTTCTCGTTTCGAGCTGATATCAACTGCACCATACATTATTCTTCAATTATAATAAAATATTTTAAGTGCTTAATCTGTATAAGGCCTAATAGACACTCGAGATAAATGATTACAGAGTAAAATTTACCAATCCAAGAAAAATAATGCCACCAATACACAAGTGGCCACCGACAGGGCATATCTTTAAAAGGAATCGAAGACCCAACTCTAAACAGGAAAAATTACTAAACCTCTATACCTGTCGAAACGAACGGAGTGAAGGATGAATCAGTCAGTCAGTTAAGTGTCATCCGTGAAACCCGCTTTGGGCGATCATCTCGAAAGAAACATGACTGACTGGGCAGGAGATTATCCCACAGTAGTTTGCCATTGCTATTTGTGGCTGTCAGGCAAGGATATGGAACCCAATATGTCCTGTTATTTAACCCATAACTGAAAAGAAGAGACGAATTAATACCTTTCCCAAGGGTATTTGTGCGTAAATGAATGCAAGGAATTCAACTGGAATTCGAACTCGGCTCTCCGATTTGTCGTTCCGAGTCGATATCCACTGCACCACAACGCACATTCGAATCAGACGAGAGGCAAATCCCTCTATTCCTATTCATTACCGAATTATAATATATTCATGTTATTCCTGACTTATTTGATCAGGCGTCCCTGCTGTTCAGCTCAGTGTTTTCGACAGTCTCCAAAGGAGAATCTGTGATGTAATCGATCCCGACCTGGCAGCTCGACTCCAGCCACTTTCTCATTGGCGGGATATGGTTTCTCTCTGTCTCTTCTATAATTATTTTCATGGCTTCTGCTCTGATGAACTTAGATCACTTAGGTCACTCCTCCACAAGAATTTACTCGGACAACCAGACTGGCAACAAGGCCCCCGCCCATTTACAGTTAGATCAACCAAATGCGTTTCCAGACTGTGGAACTCCCTTCCATATACTTGCATTCCTGATGGATACAACCTCCATAAATTTAAATGCAAATTCAACTCCCATCTCTTATCCACTTACCGCTAGCTATTTCCAAACTCACCCAATGTATCATGTTCTTTTCCTTTCTCTCTACCTTCATAACTATCTTCACCCCTGTGTTCACATCTTTCTCTTGCCCTTTCTCTTTCAACCCCTGTAGCTGTCTTTGTCTTCACTTTCCACCTGTCTAAAACTTTAACACTATGTATCCCCCTGCACAACAGTGGCGGTACCGCCCTGCTTGGGGTGAAATGATTTAAAAAATATTCAGTCTTTAATTCGTGAACATATTCAGTCTTTTAATTCTGAAGTTTTACATCATTAATACGATTTATAAGTTTTTTTTATTCCAGAATTTTACAGTTGATAATTTTTTATTCCTAGATTTTATCATTATTCAGTTTTCTATTCCTAAATTTTTACATCATTAATACGAGTTATAGTTTTTCTTTATTCCAGAATTCTATAGTTGATATTTTTTCTTATTCTTGAATAAGAAATCTTGTATCTACAATTGTATTGCTGGATTTTCTCATACGTGAATTATGCGATTTTTCATTCATTTGTGGTGATACGGTGCATAGCGAGGGACCGGATGTTTGCACCTTCACAACCAAAAAGCAAATGACCAAAAATCGTCGGTGCGTATCCGGGTTCGCGCAGATATTTAAAATAAAAATTAATTAAATATTAAATTTCCAGTTCGCGAGCCTACGCGAATTTTATTTATCGGCCAATGGGAAGCCCAGAATCAGATACGGATATGAATTCCCAAATGATCACCTGCAATCCAAAAAGTCGAAATAAAAAGCCGATACAGAAAGCATCGCCAGACAGACCGACGCAGACCGACACAGACGGACAGACCCAGAGAGACGAGTAATTAGTATCCCCCTTGACCCAAGTCAAGCGGCTTACTATGCTAGCCTCCCATCCCTCGCCTCTTATCTTTCGCTGTCTCAAAACTACTTAATGACCAAAGGAAGGTTCAAAGACATTTCCTACCGGCCAACGCACCCACAAATTAAGTATGGAATTCTCCTTGCCAGCTTTCCATTGCCGCTATACTTTTATTCTTTTATCTTTGAATTATATAGTATTAAATCTGTTAATTCCAGGCTTTGAATTAACAATTCTATAATGCATAAATTAGATGCTTATTCTGAGGCAGTTGTGTTTTCTTACCGTGAGTAGGTAAAGCTATACAATACGTCTCTTATTTGTAAAATTCATTGTTAATTATTCTTTACTTATTAAAATGATTATTACTTATTATTATGGTTTATTCCTGGATTTTTTTCTATTTATTTATTTTTTTTTTTTAAGATTTAGTCTGGAATAATGAAAAATAATAGAACAAATTCGAGCGTCACTTCTGATATTTTAAAGTCATACATTGGAGGAGATTTTCCGAAGTATCTTTCTCTGGAAATAGATGAAAACTGGAAACAAAGCCTCGTTCTGCCTCCAGGTTGTGTCTCTTATGAAAGACAAAAAGACACGAGATATTTGTTTTTCCGAGTGAATAGTATGAATAAAAGAAGATCAATGATTTATCGATTAAACAAACAGAAAATGAAAAGTTTTGAAATTACCTCCCTTGTTCGTTTATCAAACAATAATTGTCCATTGATTCCATTACGTCTGGGTGTTAAACTGTTCAAAAACGTAATTTTGTCAGAAATGATTTTTATATTTTTACACTTTTACGCTTTGAAACTTACTCGTTAGATTTCAACTATATTTTTCTTGTTCTTACGTTTCAACTCAATATGTGACCCTCATCCGTATTCTGGTAGGGATTAGTAAGTTCCACACAAACAGCTTCTTTCCACCAATTACTGCTCATAAAGATGCCCCGCGATCACTACAATCTTAATCTCTTTAGGTCCTGGGTATGACCTTAAACTGCATCCGGCTGTAAGGCCTCTGATTGGGAGGTTGTGAGGAGCATGGAACCACCACTTAGTTGCTGTTGTTCCCAGGTCCACCCTGACCCAGAGTGGTAGCACCTGTTAGGGTCCCAGCTATGGGTAAATAGTTAACCCCCAAACTGGGGGCAATATGCTATAAAAGTATTTAGCAACAAAACTTTTTTGAATGAAAAATATTACCAACAAAACCGTTTTTGAATGAAAAATATTACCAACAAAATTTTATGAATGAACAATATTACCAACAAAACCTTTTTTGAATGAAAAATGTTGCCAACAAAATCTTTTTGAATGAAAAATGATAACATTAAAACCTTTTTTGAATGAAAAATGTTACCATCAAAACCTTTTTTGAATGAAAAATGTCACCATCAAAACCTTTTTTGAATGAACTGTTTTACCAACAAAACCTTTTTTTGAAAAAAATATAAACAAACAAAAGCAATAAAACAAATAAACTAAATAAAACAAATCAAAACGATTTTCAGCATTAAATGACCTAATGAAGGTTGATATGCTGCTTAAATGAACCAACCAACCAACCAACCAACCAACCAACCAACCAACCAACCATTAATCTCTTTATGTCTAGAGTTAACAGTTATATTGTAATGAACCAAACATGATCTACGTTTAAAATTCAAATGCTAACACTGTGGTAGGAGGGGTCACTACTGTAGTCGTAGGGACGGTCAGACATGTCTGGTACAAGGCCAATTCATGAACACAGCCGACACTCCCCACAACTTACAAGTTTATTCAGAATGATCAGAAGGTTATCAGATGGTGTTAATTTGAAGAAGAATAAAAGTATATCCTTTGCGTGTTTAAAAAGAATTTTATTAATACAACAGAATAACTGGTATTGGTTAAATGTTCATGAGAAAAACCATAGCAAGGAGTTAAGAGTATCAATAGTTCGTAGTATAAACTTATATGTATGTATGTATGAGCGTTATCATTGAGTAGGAATTTCTTTGAAGTAATTGCTCAGGGTGAATAGTGAAAAAGGAAACAGGTATTAAACGGACATGCCTCTCAGAACTACCATACAAACGCAGGTGTCCCCCAAGGCTCCATCTTAGGTCCTACACTCTTCCTGATATATATTAATGATCTCCCTGATTCCATAAGAACGCAAATAGGTTTTTACGCCGATGACACCACAGTTTACTCTCGCCTCCAACAAAAATCTGGTGTAGGCGTCAAAGCTAAACTCGCAGCCGAGATTGAAAAAGACCTCCAATCCATATTGGACTGGGGTAAGAAATGGCTAGTAAATTTTAATGCTTCTAAAACGAAGCTACTGTCAATTAACCATCATCGACAATCTCACCTACCTCCCATTAGCATGGACCAGGCTTGCCTCCCAGAGAGTAAAACACTACGCCTCCTCGGTCTCACACTTTCAGCGGACCTCAAATGGAATGACTATATTGAATCCATTGCTAAATCCGCTGCTATGAAAGTCGGTTCTCTGTGTAGGGCCCGGAAGTTTTTTCCGTCTAAATCTATCCTGCACATTTACAAATCTACCATCCGCCCGTGCATTGAATACTGCTGCCATATCTGGTCGGGTGCCCCTGCTGTTCTCCTCGGGCTTCTCGATAAGGTTCAGAGGAGGATCTGTAATGTGATAGATACCGACTTGGCAGACCGCCTGCAGTCTCTCTCCCACCGGCGAGACGTGGCTTCCCGTTGTCTCTTCTATAAATACTTTCACGGCTTCTGCTCCGATGAACTTAGATCACTGGTGCCCACTAAATACGAATTTGCACGAGATACTAGATTAGCAACTAGATCCCACCCTTTTACAGTGAAACCGATAAAATGCAACCGCAACTTCTACTCCAACAGTTTCTTTCCTCGCACTTCCCGACTGTGGAATTCTCTTCCAAACGATTGCTTCCCCGACGGCTACAATCCCCAGGAGTTTAAATGTAAGGTCAATAGACACCTCCTAACACACTAACCTGCTCCCATTCTATCAAGCACTCTTCCCATCTGCCCGACCCTCATCCTCGCTATCCCTACTCATCTGTCACCTTTCTCCTGACATTCCCTATGTCTATCCATTCCTTCTCTTTACCTTCCCCTATGTAGCCCCATGCGCAATAGTGGCAGTGGAATGCCTTGCTTGGGGTGAGATGATTAAAAAAAAAAAAGGTGAGAGGTGATAGGTGAGACAGAAAGAGAGAGATAATAATAATGTTCGTTTGTCAAGGAACGTGTTAATACGTTCGTCATCTTCTCTCCGGTGAAAGGTGAACTTGCGCGTCTTTTATTCTGTTTTGGGGCTCGAAAAGGTCATTTGGGAATTAACTCCCAGATGTGATTTCCAGCCTTTCCATCGGACGACGATCAAACTTCGCGTCGGCTCGTGAAAAGGCCCGTGAAAGAATTTGTTTCTGTTATTGAAGATTATTTGAATTTTGTTTTTATATGTTTCCTAAGTTTTGTATCAAGGTGTGAAATTTCACGAGTTTTGTTTTGGATTCGATTTTTGCATGTTTAATAATCAAAGTTTGTAAATTTGAGTCTTTTTTCTAACAAAATCAATGAGCCATTGATTAGCATTTGATTTTTAAATCTAGAACTTCTCTACAATATTCCTTCCTGTCCGTTTAAACTGTCTTTTTTCTTAACTCTCCATCACGAGTGACCTCCAAGCCTTGTACGGGGTCAATTATACTTTAAAAAATGATAAGTTTTTTAATTTCAACCCATTCATATTTGGATAAAATTCTACACAGTGTTTTTCTTTTTATATTTTTTAAATCATTTCACTCCAAACAAGGCGTAAATGCCACCAGTCTGTAAGAGGTTACATGAAGTGAAAGTGAAAGAAAGTGAAAGGCTAAGATGTGAGTTTGTTTCACAGCTTTTGCATTTACTGCAAGGAATGTTGAATTATTGTGTGGTACCATAATTTTTTCTTGTCAGTCCATCTTACACATCTAAAAATCTCCCATGCACTGGATATTGCTCGCTGCTGCCCATCAAAAGGACCTCGAATCTGTGATTAAGTCGGGTAGGAAATGGCACGTAAAGTTTAATTCTTCCAAAACAAAGCTGCTCTACTTCAATCACCACTGAGAAACTTTTGAACCTACCACCAGAATGGGCGACGCTACTTCTCTTTGACCACACAACAAATTGTTCATCAATGATCTTATCGATGTCATCAGTTCCCAAGTAGGCATCTATGTAGTTGACACCACCATTTGCTCCCTGTTCAATAGTAAATCTGCCAAGGCTGACGAAGTAAACCTGGCTGGAAAGAACAAAAATTATGAAAGGAATTCAAGAAGATGAAAGATTTAGGTTTACCTAAATTAATTAACCTTTTGTGCAAATTAATTGAAAAGCGTATAAGTCGAATAATGTCTTTTTAGGATCTTTTATAGTTTTCCCTGTTCACGTATATCTATTTCCTGTTGTTTTTCTCTTCCAACTGCATTTTCCTTTACGTTTTGGACTTATGGATCCAGTTTGTTTCTTCGCCGTGATAACACAATTGACAGTTGAACAGCTGACACGAAATATATCCGCAATTTCTCTCTGAGGCTTGGCTGTTTGTTCGTATAGCGTTACAATTTTTGTACGCTTCCTTGGAGTAACATCCATCGCAGAGAATAGCCGTCTTGGCGTAATAAAAATCTTATGCAAATCACGGATGACGCAATATTTTTCAAGGCTGACCAAGTTTCATCATGAACCCTGAAAGCAGACTCATATTGCTTCACACCACTGCAAATGACCTAATCGAAGGAAACAACAGAATTGATTACATCCTGTCACTCTATTGAGTATAAAACTGACTATATGATGAAAGAAAGGAAACTAAAATATGCACAAGGATGTAACTAACTTGTAAATGGGAGGAAAGTGCGAGAAAAGAAACTGTTGGAGTAGAAGTAGCGGTTGCATTTAGCTATTTCAACAGTAAACGGGTGGGACATGGATGTTACTCTAGTAGCACTCTTACGTTTTTATAATCAGGTGTATCAGGATAAAGAGCTTATCAGAGCTGTTGCTAGGGAAATATTTGTAGAAAAGACAGAGGGAGAAGCCACGTCACAGCTGTGAGAAAGGGACTGAAGTCGAGATAAAAAAATCAGGGCCAATTATATTAATTCACGCACCTCGAAATAAATAGCCGGAGCACCAGAATAAATGTTTTTTTTTTTAATTTTGTATAACCAATTCACCCCAAGGAAGGTAGGACCACCACCGATGCACACGGTGTTATACACACACACACACACACACACACAGAGTGAGAGAGCGAGAAACAAATGATGTCGAAGAAAGGATAAGAGAAGGACGGGAATCAAGGAGATAGAAGATATCAATTGACGTTGCATTTAAACTTTTGGGATTGTGGCTTTCAAGGAAGCAAGCAACTGAAGGGTGATCCACAAACGGGAAGTGCGAGAAAATAAACTGTAAGAGTAGAAGAGACGGTAACATTTAGCTATTTCAGGATCGATTACATTGCAGATTCCCCTTTGGTTTCTGTCGGAAACCTCAAGAGGAAAAATAAAAACACAGTCATATATCGCAACAGTACACAATTCACAGACGAATGGTAGATTTATAAATGTGCAAAATGGATTCTGACGAGAAAAAGATTTCTGGTCCGACACAGTGACGCAACCTTTCTAGCTGTAGATGCAGTTATAGGTTCGCTGTAGTCATTCTATTTGAAGACGTTTGAGAGAGTTAAGCTACGTTGGGGCAGAATGTTGCTCTTTAAGAGACTAGCATCATCCATTTTGATGTTAGGTAGGAAGATTTCTCTATGGCAGTTAAAGGAGAGCAGCTTTGTTTTGGAAGTATTATAATTTACGTGCCATTTCCTACTTCATTCAATCATAGATTGAAGGTTCTTTTCAGGGCAAGCAGCCAGGTTTACTTCGTCAGCCCTGGCAGATTTACTATTGATCAGGGAGAAAACGGTGGTGTCAACTACATAGATGCCTACTTGGGAACTGTTGACATCAATAAGATCACTGATCAAGAATTTGTTGGGTGAATGAGTGAGGGTCCGCGATATATATTATTCTAGTGTCTAGGAAGTTCGAAGATTCTCGAACTAACTTGTCAGTGGCGGTTAGTCCTTTTGAAATTCTTTCGGTAGATACAGTTATAGATTCGCTTTAGTCATACTATTTGAGGACGTTTGAGAGATTGAGGCCAAGGAGGCGCAGTGTGTTGCTCTCTAAGAGACTAGCATCATCCATTCTGATGGTAGGTAGGAAAGTTTAATTATGGTGGTTAAAGGTGAACAGCTTCGTTTTGGAAGCATTAAAATTTACGTGCCATTTCCTACTCCATTCAATCAGAGATTGAAGGTTCTTTTGAGGGCAAGCAGCCAGGTTTACTTCGTCAGCCTTGGCAGATTTACTATTGAACAGGGAGCAAATGGTGGTGTCAACTACATAGATGCCTACTTGGGAACTGATGACATCGATAAGATCATTGATGAACAATTTGTTGTTTGGCCAAAGAGAAGTAGCGTCACCCATTCTGGTGGTAGGTTCAAAAGTTTCTCAGTGGTGATTGAAGTAGAGCAGCTTTGTTTTGGAAGAATTAAAATTTACGTGCCATTTCCTACCCCATTTAATCACAGATTAGAGGTCCCTTTGATGGGCAGCAGCGAGCAATATCCAGTGCATGGGAGATTTTTAGATGTGTAAGATGGACAGACAAGAAAAAAATTCTGGTACCACTCAATAATTCAACATTCCTTGCAGTAAATGCAAAAGCCGTGAAACAAACTCACGTCTTAGACTTTGTCCTCAGCACTTTAATGCCAGTATATATATATATATATATATAAGATTTTAGATTATTACAATAGGTAGTAATCTTTTATAAATTATATTACTCTGTTAAATTAAATAAATGAATTTAACATTGAATTCTCTTGAGTTCGTCTCTATCGGAATTTACCTGAAATGTATACCAAGTGTGCTCAAGTGTGCTACGTTATATATATATATAGGGTGTTCATAAAGTTTAAGTGCAAATTTTTTCAATTGCAAATACTAATCAAATTATAAATATTTAAAAGTGCACACGAACTTTTTGGACATACTATATATATTATAATCAATTAAACATTTTCACGACACAGAATTTCCCATGTTCGGAATCATATTTTTACTCTGACTTCATCTTTAAGCGATCATTTTTGTGGTGAAAAATGTGTGACTTTCGAAAAATAATATTCGTTTTATTTTTTTATCATTTTTGGGTGACTAACGAAATAACATTTAATTACTCCAAAACTGATTTTACCATTTGTTTAAAAAAACTCACGTAACAGAGATTTTTGAAAGCGCAGTTTTCAAAATTGAAAGAAATTATAACGTTTTCATCCATGGTTGTATGACCCTAATAGGTTTTTATGGTATGGTAACACATAGAACTTTTGTTCTTTCATTTTGCTTACGTGAGCGTTCAAAAACATCCCGGTTAAGTAAGCGTACAAAAAAAAAATCCCCGTTACGTGAGCGTTCAAAAATATCACGCTACGTGAGCGTTCAAAAAAATCCCTGTTACTTGAACGTTCAAAAAAATATCCCCGTTACGTGAGCATTCAAAAAATTCCTCGTTACGTGAGCGTTCAAAAACATCCCCGTTACTTGAGCGTTTAAAAAAAAACCTCGTTACGTGAGCTTTCTTCAAAAACGGTAAATCCAGTTACTGCAAATCGCCTGAAGACACCATATAGTAGAAACCTAGGTCGCGTAATAACTTGTTTACAAATGAAAAATATTCAAAACTTCTACAATATAATTGTATTGAACACTTTCTAATACATCTGTTTACTGGCTTAATATTTTTATGGTCAAAAACTAAGTAATTAAATAATATATATATATATATATATATATATATATATATATATATATATATATATATATATATGTTGTATTTAAGCAACAATCCCTTTTTATGCAAGTTTCGTTTAAAATGACAGACAAGGCATACTGAGGTTAAGTTTTTTTTGTTTCCAAGCAGAGTTTCATTTTTTTTTCGAAATAATTAATATAAAATTGTCAATATGTTTTATTTCTCCGAGCGCTTTCAGCTATACATTTAGCCATTATCAAGGGTAAACTGTTTTGTTCATGTATGTAGTAACATTCTTATGTTTTATATTCCAAAAACAGGGAGCAAATTGTGACTGTGTTCATAATTGATATATATATATTTTTTTTGAGATATTAAATATTAAATTTAATATTGATATTTGATACGTTAAATTAAATAGGTAGAAATATGGTTGATATGCATTGATAGGAGTTGTAAGGTTCGTATTGAGAGAAGTCGTTGGAAAGCTGAATATTCTGCTTGTGGAAATTGAATCATAGCAACTTGTCTTCGTACATCAGACGTTTTGGGATCCATATGGAATACACCAGCTCTCAGCGACGAGTCTCATCTCATTGTCTCAGCATATGGTGAGGTCATCTTTCCACTTTTCCTTGTTTTTCATTTAATTGACCCCGTCGGGTGAGACTTATCCCCTTCGGCGAATAAAAGCGCTGGATTTTGAATGGTTTCTCCCTGGGATCACAACCTCCTGTCGAAAACAGCTCTGAGAGCTCGATTAACAGTGGGCCTGAAATAATACTTTGCTTCCCACAACCTTTCCGTTCGCTATTCACATTTATTCTCAATAGTACATTGCTCATCCTTTCGACTGTTTTTTAATCAAATGTACCCCAAGCGAAACCGTAAATCCACTGGGTTTTTGAGAGAATTAGAAAAAAGAAACGTTATTAAGGATCGGGAACAATAGAAGTATGATGAGGAAGATAATAGACAGCGATTGACACTGTATTTGAAATTTTGAAGATTAAAATTATCTGGACAGCACTGGACCAAAAGAAAGATACAAAAGAGTGAAGTTTGAAAAAAGAAACAGTTGCATTAAACTCACGGTTATAACTAGCCAATTCAACTGTAAATTGATGTGATTTTATTGCTTTGTTGCTCTGGTAGTAAGCATAAAATCTTAAAGAATAGATACCATTGACAAGCGTTTTTTCGAGTGATTACCATGAATGCATTTATAGAAATAATACAGTGTGCATCTTGACTGCAGTTGGAAAAAAGCAAATTAGCTATAAAGAAGTAAGGTGAGGAAGGAGACATATTATACGAGGGTCATTCAATAAATAAGGTGATTTTTTCGGTATAAGGACATCTAATACAGATAGAAGCTTACTTTAATTTTTTTTTTCCTTTACTTCTTTTCCAAAGGGATTTAATTTTTTTTGAAGATTGAAAACAAACTTTGAGAGTTTTGGAGATTAACAAAGATGGCTGACAAAGAAGCATACTGCAGGATTGAACAGAGGACAGTTATCAAGTTTTAGGTTGCTGAAGGGTGCAAACCAGTTGAAATTCATAGAAGAATGTCAACTGGGTATGGTTCCACATGTTTTAGCCCAAAAATGTCTACAAGTGAGCTAAATGGTTTGAAGAAGTTTGAAAGTGACGATGAAATCAAAAGTGCTGTGAGCGATTGGCTAAGACATCAGTCCAAAGATTTTTACGCTGAGGGAATACGGAAGCTTTTGCACAGATGAGAAAAGTGTGTGACACTGCTGGGAGACTACGTTGAAAAAATAGAAATAAAAAAAGAGTAAGCTTCTGTCTGTATTGGAAAAATTCACCTAGAAAAATTAATCTTATTTATTGAATGACCCCGTATATTCAATCATACATTAAGTGGTCTAAGACAAGTTATTTTTTAATTATATTGAAGCAGACTTTAATAACATGAGAGTGTTATCACTTTTTGCTTTCTTTTTCTAAAGCAAACAACGCCATTGAAATCGGTATTTTCTGTCTATCCTCCCTATCGAACAAAAATGACACTTTAGTTATCTAACCTTAAATCTAATTAAAAAAGGAACATGAATATTTAGAATAGACTTCGACGAAATAGATTACCAGCTGAATTCGTCACATTCACTTAACGCGCAAATATACTTGTGAAAACTATTAATACATCTCTTCTCTCGCCACCAATGGGTTAAATAGCAGGACAGATTGGGTTTTATAGCCTTGGTTGGCCACCCTGTCTACCGCAGACAGAAATGGCAACGTCCTGCAGACAATATTCAGCTTAGTTAGTCATATCTCGAAAGAGACATCGTTCAAGCGTGTATTAAGTATGTCAATATGGCTGATCTACATAAAAGAATTGAATAGAAGGATAGATTTGGTTGACAACCAGCCTACCACAGAAAGAAATGGCAACCTACTCAGAAAACTGTTTTGCTTAGGCAGACATGGATCAAAATAAACAATATAGTTCAAGCGTGCATAACATATGATGTTTAGCTGACCGATTGATAATGAGGGGGTATTTTTTTAATTGTTATTTATTAATAAACTGGATGTGCGTTGTGGTGCAGTGAATATCGACTCGGAATGACAAATCAAGGTTCCGAGTTCGAATTCCAATTGAATTCCTTGCTTTCATTTACACGCAAATACCCTTGGTAAAGGTATTAATCGGTTTCTTTCCACCAGTTGGCCTTAGATGTCAACCAGTTTATCGCAGAAAGCAAAGGGCAACCTACTGAGGGATAATCTTCTGCTAAGTCACTCATGTCTCTTTCGAGACATGATCGCCCAAAGCGTGTATCACGTATGGCACGTAAGAACTATTGTAAGGTAAGAACTGCAACCTTGAAACTTCTGAATATCGTTTCTTATGTCTTTTTCTATGAGTGTATCAAATTTGATGAAAATCGGACCACTCCTTCTATAACCCGATTTTTTCGATTGTCGATTTTTTATATTTATCGAGGGTACCTCGACACAAAGCCTAGCTAAGAACACTAGCAGACGCTTATAATACAACTGTGTAAATTTTCAAGAAAATCGGTTCAGCCGTTTCGGAGTCTATAGGTAACGGACACACAGAGACAAAGTTCCATTTATAAATAAGCTTAGATTTAGATTTAGATAAACTTCAAACTTCATAATATTTTTCTAAGAAAATATTTTTTTTCTTTTTAAGAGCGAAGAATAAATTCTTAGTATTTTTTATACTTGAGTATGCAACATACAACCGGTCATGCGTAAATATAGGCAACCAGTCTACAGTATAAAAATGGCAATATACTGCGGAGAAATTTCTGCCTAGTCAGTCATTTTTCGAAAGAGACACAATCGCACAAGTGTGTATCACGTATATCACTTAACTGACTGACTGATATTCTATTTATTTAAGTAATGTAATCATTTCACCACAAGCAAGGCGGTACCGTCACAGATGTGCAGGGGGCTACATAAGAAAGTTAATGTTTTAGGCAGGAAGAAAGTGAAGAGGAAGGTGAACCAGCCAGATGGGGTGACAGAGAAAGTGCAAGAGAAGGATGCGAACACAAGAGTGAAAACAGTTGCGAAGTTAGAGAGAAAGAAAAAGAACAAGATACACGGGCTGATGTAGAAAGAAATAAGGAAATAAGAGATGGGAATTGACATTGCATTTAAATTCCTGGAGCTTGTAGCCGTCATGAAAGCAAGTATACAGAAGGGATTTCCACAGTCGAGAAGTGCAAAAAAAGAAATTGATGGAGTAGAAGTGGCAGCTGCATTTGGTTGATTTAACTATAAAAGAGTAACACCTTGTTGCCAGTCTGGTTGTACGAGTAAATTCTTGTGGAGGGGACACCAGTAACCTAAGTTCGTCAGAGCAGTAGCTTCAAAATCTTGTTTTAAATAACAACATGTAAAAAAATAACATCAATGGAAAATTTTTTGTACCAGGTAAAGAGGAGAGAAAAGGTGGGAAAACACAAAAGGGAAATAAAAAAAAGGGGAAAATGGGAAAAGAAAAGAAAAGAAAGATAGAGAGGAAATAAAGAGTGGGATACAGAAAATAAAAGCTAGACAGAGAAAAATTTTTAAAAATAGGCACAGGCGAAACCATTTTTTGTTATCCCATCTCTTCCATCCTCTTTACCTCGTATGAAAAAATTTCCAAAAATAAAGAGGAAATGAGATTCTTTAATTTTATTTCAAGAATAACGTTTATTACCATCATTATTAACTAACTGATGAGACATTGTTCTTTCAATGTCGAAACAATATGTACACTTTTGTAGTAAATTGTAATTTGTACAAGTTCTAAACTATAATTTATAATAAATATTCATAGCTCTATTTTTATATTGAGCACTGTTTTAAATTAATGTTTTGAAAGTTGTTAATATTTTCTTTGTTCATTATTCACTTGAATATATATATATATATACATATATATATATATATATATATATATATGTACTCACACAGATATATGTGAGTGTATATATATATATATATATATATATACTCACACAGATAGAGAGACAAAAAGAAAAATTAAAGCTTTTGTGCTTTGGTCGTTGTTAAATTAGAATTTTATTCCAAAAAGATTTTTCCTTCTCCCAGTTAATTCGCAATTTTGTTCTTTTATGTTTTAGTGAATAATATCATGTCCGAATGTGCTTTCAGGATGAATTTTTTTATAACTGTACATTTTTGTAGAATTGAAATTGTTCTTTTGAAATCTTCTTTTAGTAGAAATTGATTGCCAACGCTGCCGAAATCGATAAAGTGACGACCTTTGGGGTCAGACTTAGCAATAATAATAATAAATAAAACACAGCAAGATAATATGGGGCGAGTAAAAGAACGTAAGATATAAAGAAAGTATTTAATCGTGAAGATAAAGAGAGAGTGTGAGAGGGGAAGAGAGAGAGAGAAAGTGTGTGTGAGAAAAATAAACCACGTGGTGAGAAGCAGAAAAAGTTGAAGATTAAAAGACAAAACAATTAGGTTGAAAGACGAGCGAAAGAAAAAATTACAGAACAAAAATGGACGAAAAGTGTCTGTTGACAGAAACGTTAAAAGTCAACTGATTTTTAAAAAAAGAAAAAAGGTGGGGGAATACTTATGACTGAGAAGGAAATGCTAAAAAACAAAGAGAAAATGATAACAAAGTATAGTACATTAAAGATGAAAAGAAAAGAAAGAATTAGAAAAGGAGAAAAAGATAGAAGGAACGACACACACAAAAAATAAAACATAAAAATAAAATAAAAGAAAGAATAAAAAGAAACAATAAAGGAAATATAGGGTGAAGAAGAAAGCTTTATAAAAAGAATGAAAACGAAACAAAAGAAACATGAGAAAAAAGGAACCGGAGACAATGAACGCGCTAGAAAAACATTCAAATATTCGAAAAGAAAAAAAGAAGGAGTAAAAATAAATGGTGAAAGAAAGCAAAAGAAAGAATAAATAAATGAATAAAAACGAGCACTGAAGTTGACATTAAGTGAATTTTAATGATGATCACGAAGGTTGAGAAGAATCAGAAGACAAGACTCTATTGAATCACCTTGATACTTTGCAATGTAGACAGAGATGATGGTAGTGTCAGTTGGTAGTTAACTACGATGGATTTTCTATTGTTGGTTGGGATGGAGGGTAAGTGCGGGGAAAGCTGAGATTGCCGTTGGTCACTGATGGAGCGGGAAAATGTGATGATGATGATGATGATGATGATGATTTCGAAGTATTATGGATGTTGGAGAAATCAAGAAGGAAAGAATGAATGAAAATGAGAAAAGAAAAATGAGAGAAAAATGAGAGAAAGAAAGAAATTTGGGAGAAAGAGAGAAACAACGCGAGAAAGGAAAGAAGAAAAATGAACATATGATGGGATAAAGAAAGAACTAAAAAATAAAATGAAAAAAGAACTATGAGAAGAAAATGAAGGAATACAAGGAAAGGAAAGATTTATGAGGAAAGATGTGAAAAAAGAAAGAAAAAATATAGAGTAAAGAAAGAAGTATATAAAGAAAAAAGAAAGAAATTAAAAAGACAGAAGAGATAAAGAAAGAAAGATAAATAGAAAGAAAGAAAGAAAGAAAGATTACGAGAAAGGAAAAAATAAAAATGTGAGAAAAAATATAATGGGATGAGAAAGAACTAAAAAAGACAAAGAGAAAGAAATCTGAGAAGAAAAAGATAGAATGAAGAGAAAAGAAAAATTGAAGAAAGAAAGAAAGAAATATAGAGTAAAGAAAGAAAGATGAAATCAAGAAGAAAAAAAGAAAGAAAGAAAGAAAGAAATATAGAGTAAAAAAGAGAGATGGGATCAAAAAAGTAAAAAAGGAAGAAAGAAATAATGAAAGTAAGTAAAAAAGAAAGCTGATATGAAGAAAGAAAGAAAGAAAGAAAGAAAGAAAGAAAGAAAGAAAGACTAATGAAGAAAGAAAGAAAGAAAGAAAGAAAGAAAGAAAGAAAGACTAATGAAGAAAGAAAGTGGGTTTGGATGAAGTAAGAAAGGAAGACAGGATGAAGTAAAAATGCATAAAATGAAAAAGGAAGTTTGAATGAAGAAAGAAATAAATAAAGATGGGATGAATAAAAAGACAAAAATAAAGAAGAAAAAGATGGAATGAAGAAGAAAGAATAAAAAAGTAAAATGTGACGAAGAAAGAAAGAAGTAGTAAAGAAAGAAATAAAGATGTGAGGATTAAAGAATGAAAGATGGGATGAAAAAAAGAAATAAACAAAGGTGGAATGAAGAAAGAAAGACAAAAAACAAAGAAAGGAAAAACAAAGAAAGAAAGAAAAACGAAAGAAAAAATAAAAACGAAAGAAAGAAAAAAGAAAGAGATACATACTTCCAGAAAGAATGAATCAAATAAAAGAAAGAAAAAGTATTAGAAAAAAATTGAAACAACTAAAGAATGAAAGACGGGATGAAGAAAAAGATAAATGAAGATAGAGTGAAATAAGAAAGAATGAAAGATAAAGAAAAGTAAAGTAAGATGAAGAATTAAAGAAAATAGAAGAAAAGAATGTTGGGTTTGAGAAGAAAGAAAGAATGAAAAAATAAATGACGAAATAAAGAAAGATGAAATGAAGAAAAAAGAGAAATAGGTCAACATGGAAATAAACTAAATACGACACAAAGAATAAGAGCAAACAACAAACGAAAGAAAAAGGAATAAGCGTGGAAGAAATAAAAGATATAAAACAGCTTGATAAAAGGAAAAAAGAATGAAACTGAGAAATTATCAAAGGAAAAGAAATAAGTACATAAAATGAACAATATAAAAACAGATACAGGTGAATGAAAGAAACGAGAAAGATAAAAAGAAAGATTACCAAATACAAAGTAATAAAGAATAAAATAGGAAAGAAAGAAAGAACGAAAGGATAAAATACGAAAATAAGAAAGACGAGATAAAGAAAGAAAGAAAGAAAGAAAGAAAGAAAGAAAGAAAGAACTATTACGAGAAAGGAAAAGATAAAAATGTGAGAAAATGTATGATGGGTTGAGAAAGAACTAAAAAAGACAAATAGAAAGAAATATGAGAAGCAAAAGAAAGAATGAAAGAAAAAGAAAGATAGAAGGAAGAAAGATGTGAAAAAAGAAAGAAAGAAAGAAAGAAAGAAAAAAGAAAGAAATATACAGTATAGAATGAAAGATGTGATAAAAAAGAAAGAAATAAAGAAAGCTGATACGAAAAAAGAAAGAAAGACTAATGAAGAAAGAAAGAGGATCTGAATAAAGGAAGAAAGGAAGACAGGATGAAGTAACAATGCATAAAAAAGAAAAAGAAAAAGCAAGAAAGAAATAAAAAAAAACATGTTAGTAGACATGAAAGAAAACACAGAAAAGAATAACGGGACTTGGAAGATTCAGAATGAATCAGAATTGCTTGGGGTTCTTTTACAACTCACCCCAGGCTTATTTGAACAAAATCCCACTTAACCGCCTGCGAAATTGTCATTTCTGTAAAACACACACCTCACGCTTGCGTGGGATGCAAAGAAAAATAAATAAATAAATAAGTAATTAAATAAGACAATAAAAATAAACCAAGTGTTTGCAGTTGGCGTGATTCGATTAGCCCGAAAACACGGAAAACTGAGCATAAAGACAGAACTATTTAAAGAAGCAATACAAATAAAGAACACCAAAAAGTGAGTACGCATTTAACTCGTACAGGATTTGATAGAAATGAATCATTAGCAGGATTAACGTATCGAGTTTGGTTCGTATTATATACACAACAGAATTGCCCTTTTGTCAAAATCAGTTAAATATATTTGATATTTACTCATTAAAAACCTTACTGGTCGAACGTCATCATTGCTAAATTATATGAAATGTTTCAGGGAATTATCTGATGCACTAAGCTCAGTTGCTTATAGGGCAAGATTAAGCATTAATAAGAATGGTAATGCTCAGGTTTAATTACGCGAAAATAATTTTGGGAAATGTATGAATTCATCTGTTTTCCCTCTATCAGTGGTTCGCAACTAAAAAAGCAAACAAACAAATCAAACCAAAAAAAAAAAAAGAAAAAGAAAAAAAGAAAAACAAAACGTCAGCTTACTGCGGGAATATCTTCTTCCAAGTCACTAATAAGTCAAGCGAGACAAAAGCGTGTGTCATATATGGCACTTAACTGACTGAACTTAATAAAATTTGATCTGTTTCCATATTTTTTTTACTGAGGTTGAAATTTATAAAATCATTTTCTTCAAACAGCTTTTCTAGATATTAGACATTTCACGTCCACTAACTGTTATGGCTTTTTCAACTACTGATGGGAGTTTACGTCCTAACACTTTTAAGACCCGATCGGAATGTCAATATCTTGGTTATGTCATTATTTTTTCGTCTATATGCGCGTAACGCAAATTTTAATAGTTGATGTTGTATTTAGGTGATGAGGTTTCTGTTATTTGGCAAAGTTGTTTGCGATTGTGTAGCGCCAGTTTATAAGACTTGATGGAAGATTTTCTTCTCCAAGACCTAAAGGATTTATAAGCTTCAAGATATTTTTATTCATTGACAAGCAGTATAGCCCGGTGTTGCTCGGGTGTAATGAAAGCTTTAAAACTAATCCATGGTCCTGGAACTCAGACTCTTTGAACGTTGGCACGAAAGACTAAAATGCAATAGTTGTTTCCAGTTAAAGCGAAAGAGTAGAATGAAAGAAAAATGAATGGATGTAAGTCAAATTTTGATTTCCTGGTATCGATTTATATATATATATATATATTATCGATTTTCTGCACTATTGTAAGAACTGCAACCTTGAAACCTCTGAATATTGTTTCTTATGTCTTTGTCTATGAGTGTATCAAATTTGATTAAAATCGGACCGCTCCTTCTATAACCCAATTTTTTCGATTATCGATTTTCAATATTTATCGGGGTTACCTCGACACAAAACCTAGCTAAGAACACTAGCAGACGCTTATAGTATAATGTGTAAATTTTCAAGAAAATCGGTTTATCCGTTTCGGAGTCTATAGGTAACGGGCACACACACACACACACACAGACAAAGTTCCATTTATAAATAAGTTTAGATAGATTAGATATTACGAAGAGAAGAACATTACCTTACAGTAAATAATACAGATACTAAATTAAAAAGAAAATAAACCCATCGGAGTTTTTTTCAGGTTCCTCAAGTAGAATGATTTTTGCTTCATACATTAAAATGTGTATGATGAAGGTTCCAATTCATGTGTGGGTGGAGAATATGAAGAGAGTTGAAACTAGATCGATACTTAGCTGGGTGAAATACTAAAATCGATATGTAGCCTTGTAGTAGTCTAAGTCATCAATATCATCATCATTTGTTTTTAGCAATTCTTTTCATGAGAACCACCTTGGCAGTATCTGTTCGACAAAGTTTTAGTTCTCGTGAAAAAAAAAAAGAAAAAACTGGTTGTATCTCTTTTTTTATTTGGCACACGGAAAAATGAGGCTGATTAGACTCTGAGAAAATGGCTTGGAGAAAAAGAATAGAGATTATTTCCCATGAACATTGCGATGAAATAATCAGGTTGACAAAAGTCTGTGTCAGAGTAAGTGGATGTTGTGTGGAGGATTTCGTAAAAGTACCAAGGCTGAGAAGTAGAGAGGATGGAGTAGCGCCAGCTCATATATATAAATCCAGGTAAAGAGGGCCCAAACTTTTACGATTTTGAGTTCCATGGCATTTACTTTTTTATAAACAGTGCTCAATACAATAAATATTTAAGAGCATAATATAATCATACAATTGTAAATTATAAATACATTGCGACACTGAAATTTCTATGTTTCAAGATTTCTATCTCGTCATCAGGCAATGTTAGATTTTGTTGTGAAAATGATTTACATTTAAATACAAGAAACAATCCGTTTGCTATTTATGCATGCGGAAAGACATAAAATTTTTGTTCCTTTTAACTAATCAGAATAGAGATTCACTTTGAAATTTGGCCAGTAGTTCTATTTTTAGGAAATACATACTTTCTTTTTTCTTCTTTCTTTTTTAATATTTTTCTTTTTTTTCATCCCTAACGGTCAAAGAGTCAACCGACTTTTAACCTAATTTTATTTTCTATTTTTATTTCTAGTTTTATTCTTTCTCACTAGATCCTATTATCTTTGATGTATTCATTCTTGTACCAAAAATGTCCTTTCTGCTTACTCCATATATTGACCTCTTCTCATAGAAAACAGAAAAGAGTTGGAGAACAGAAGAAAAGATTTTTGTATATATATATATATATATATATATATATATATATATATATATATACACATATGATTGATATGGAGAAGTTAGTCACTTAACTGAGCAGAGTCATGCCGACAGCGATCTGCTTGAAATCAATGAAAATCAGAATTAAAAGTAATCCTTGAAGAGTGAGGACATCATAAAGGGACCTTCAAAAAAATTCGAAGTGGGCATGACTCTGCTCAGTTAAGTGATGAACTTTTCCACATAAATCCTATTAACATTTTGTTGTTATCTCGATAACGAATATTTTACGACAAAACACTTGTCAAAATATCTTTTTATTAGTAAACCACTGAAAAATACAACAATCTTGGCACTCAGCATTATCACAACTCTACTCTGTCTCTCTGTCTCTTTATATATATATAAATATCATCCACTTACAAGCCTGTTTCGCTGTATCACAGCTCATCAGTGTGGGATCTAAACTCAGCCGATTTGGATTTAAACTCAACCGACTTGATGTCACTCGGAGTCGCTACACCCTAAGGCATAGCCGCATGGAATGAGAGAAATTCTAACCAAATAGTGGGTGGTTAGATCAGCAAACGGAAGTTCGGAAAAAGGGCTCAATACACACCCAACACAAATGAACTGAATATGCGGAGCTAACAATTTATAAAAAAACGCATGTCTCTGCAGGAAAGATAACCTAAAGGGACCTGCGTGGTTGAAACCAGCGTAAGTGGTGGTTATTTTCTAAGTGTATCTTAGATGTGGCACAAGGCCGAAAGTAAGAGACACCCAGTGAGGATCGAACTCACTACTCAGTTGTAATAATTCTAGCGAGACAAGGTTGGTGACCATTACACCATCTCGAGGTGCTTAAAGTAAGCAAATGGTGTGTTCCGTTCTTTAACACACACAAACATATATATATATATATATATATATATATATATATATATATATAAGTCATCCACATACAAGCCTGTTTCGCAGCTCATCAGTGTGGTTAGACACATCCACTTGCTTCTGGCTGGGATCGAAACTCGACCGATTTGATGTCAGTCGTAGTCGCTACTCCCTAAGCCACAGGCGCATGGAATCAGATGGGGTGTCCATCAAGTTTGTGTGCACTTTAAAAAAATTATAACTGTATTTACATTTGCTATAGAAATGATTTGTAAAAAGAATTTGTAAGAAGAAAATCTAGATTTTTTAAGGTTTTATTGAAATTTTATTTACGTTTCCACATGTCCTCCATCATTAGCAATACAAACAGTAATACGATTTCGCGGTTCCTATTTTTTACTTATCTAAAAATCGTTGCAAATTTTGAAGTAGTAAAAAATGTTAAGCATCATCCATAAATTGACGTTTTACTGATTTTCTAGAATGGGAGGCTCTCTGTGGTTAGGCTCTCTGTGGTTAGGCCTGGAAATTTCATGCAAATGTATTTGAAACAGTCGCCATCTTTCTCAAGAGACTTCACAAACTGTTTCATGATGCCAAGCTTTATGTGAAGAGAAGGAAACAATTTTGGAACGCTCCACCAAAGGAGAAGCCAGAACATTGAGAAAGCCAGGAATCAGTTTTCTCCGCACAGGCCAATCTTTTTTTATCCCGTGCTCTGTGCTTGCCCTGCCATCCCACAAACACAAGAAGCAAGGAAAGTCTGTGTAGCCACCTTGTAGCCCGAGGAGAAACCCAACCATTTTCAAATCGACACATATGATCCATTGGTGATATCTGTATGAAATATTTTCCAGAACAAATTTGATTCCATCATATTTAAGTTGCCATTGTGAAGAAGAACACATTCTAAACTTCTTTTGGAGCTGTCTATAAAAAGGCGCCAATCTTGAGGATCATACTGTTGGACATCGTTGCAAAATACTATGTCGTTTTCCTGAGTGAAATATGGCAAGAATTCAATATGCCGTTTTCTATAGAAGGTTATGAGAGTTCCAGGCTGAAGTAGATGTTTGTTTTTCAGTCTTGAAGCTAAAAGTTCAGAAGATTCTTTGGAAAGGTTGAGATCTCTAATCAGATCGTTAAGTTCTCCTTGAGAAAAAAGCTGTGGTAGTGAAAAAGGAGGAAAACGGACATCTGAAACAGTGGATTCACTACTGTCAGTGGACAAACCAGAGCTTTGGTCTTCTTCTGAACCAAGCAATTCCAACTTGGACAAGCCTTTAAACCTTTCATTGCAGTGTGGAATTGGCCTAATTGCAGACTTGAGGTTTGGATAAATCAACGAATTCCTGTTCTTCCTGTTGATTCCCTTCGTTTTGACTGCACAGAAGTAGCAATCATCGAAATGGTTTTTCGGTTCACGCCAGACCATTGGAATACCAAAGCGGAGTGACTTTCTATCCTTTTTTGTCCAAGGTTTAGGGGAGAATAAAGAATGAATCTTCACCAGAATTTGAAACAAGGTAGATACGTCAAAACTTCCGTAGAGCTTAAAAAACATTTTACTCTCAGACAGCGATTAGATAGATAGATAGATAGATAGATAGATAGATAGATAGATAGATAGATAGATAGATAGATAGATGTGTGGACATAGGTATCACTACTTTATGGTTACTTCTGCATTAAAAAAATCCGTCTTATTTGAACATCAGCAGTGGAACTAGTGTGTAACAGAGTAAGTGTTCCTTATGTACACACGTTAAAACAGTATCCACGGATCATGGATTCGAACCCCGTAATAGATATCTGGAGAATATCTCTGTGTGTATATTTTTTGTTTTCTTGGTAAGAGGTAAGAAAGAGAGGAATAAAGGAATAGGCGCTGGTGGTTGGACATGAGAGATAGGAGAGAGGCGAAACAAAAGGCAATCACGAACTGACATCGACCGATATGACGACAATCGAACAAAAACAAGATGGGAAGCTTGCTTCGTGAAGGGGACAGAACTCTGTCTCGTTTTTCCTTATTTCATTCTTTCTCTCTCTTTCTCTCTCAGGGAAGCGATAAGGAGCGCCTTAAAATTGAATTGTCGGTCTATTCCGAAGAATACCACCCACGTAAGAATGGAAATTATAATTAACACTATCAGGTAAATGTACAAAGTCAACAAAATCTTGTCTTCAAACCTCCAGGTCGGTAGGCAGATACACGAAATTGACATTAGATTTTTATGGAGAAATATTCCGACCACTTACCGACCTGCCTCTTATCGAAGCGTTTTTAACAAAAAGGCAGAACCGATTTGAAAAACAAGAGAGAAGCGGTTCGGCAGACAGTTAAGAGTACACCCTCTCATGTTAGCTTCTCCGTCCATCGCCCAAAGCAGAAACCAAAGAGAAGGGGAGCATACAGACTTTATAAAAAAACTTCTGTTTTAGTATCATGTATTTTTCCGGCTTTATATACACCACACTGTATGCTTTTAGGCAGAACACTTATGTGAAGTAGTGAGAGTGAGAGAGATAGAGAGAGAGTTGGACCTAGACGCGAGACTTTGACCTAGATGCGAGACTCGGAAAACGTTTGCGTTGATAATTTGGGTCTCCGATGACTGTGCGTTAAAATTTACCTTGATACATTTTCTAGATTTCTGGCACATTTTTGTGGGTAGGGTCCAAAAATCATCTCTCAGTTGCGTCTCTGTCCTCGAAGACAGAGTGCGGCTCAGTTGTAGCTCTGTCCGAGAACAGAGATACATCTGAGAAAAATTATACTGTGTAGATGCCCGGTCTTGAGGCTGCGTCACCCCATTGCACCAGACTGGTGGACCAGGTGCTCATAGCCGGGGCCAGCACAACAGACGGTTGGAGGGAGTGGGTAATATTTGTTCCTTCGCCCATCCGTACGCGCTCGGGCTCTACACGTTAAAAACCTACCTTGTGTCACATCTAGCTCCATTAGAGGAGTAAAGTAAATATATACTTCTTTCTTTCTTTCTTTTTTACTTTCTTGCAGTGTCCCTTCAGAATCTTGGTATTCCTATTTCCACTCTTCCTTTTTTCAACACGTTTCCTCTTGGTATCTCTCTCGAAACCAACTCCGCCATACACATGTTAAAGACCATCGAGGATGTCTCACACTGCTTTTCTGTTTCTCTATTTCCTCTATCAGTCCTGTGAGCATAACATTTTCCAAGCCTTTCCTTATATATCCCAGAAACTTCAACCGTCTCTTCCTGATGTTAAGTATAAGTTTTCATTCCGTTTGCATCCTCTCCAAAAACTTGTCGCTACTCAAATTTTCGGTCCATTGCATCCTCAGTATTCTACAGTAGAACCACATTTCTGTTGCTTCGAGTCCTTTCCTCATCTTTGAGGAGATCGTCCAGCATTCGCTGGCATATAGGAGGACAGATATCACATATTCTCTTCCTATTTATTTAACAAAATCTTCCTGACTCTCAATTGTGAGGAAAAATATCACACAACAGTTATGAACTCTTTGTTTTCAACTATATCATCTTGTCTCTGAAAACTCAGCTTAGCTTTTGAAACGTATCCTTGACTTGCCGCACCATCCATACATAAATTGCGAACCAATCAAGCAAGGTTTTTCACTACAGTTATCCTATCATTTTGTGGAATATACGCGAGTCGAGGTTATCTTATAGAATCGACAAACGCACTAGTGCGCTTGCGCATGAGCAGGTGTGTAGAACTAGATTAAAATAACAGCCACACGCACGCGCACGCGCATGTGAAAATAAACGGAAATGAGTAGTGATTATGTAATCGGATTTTCCATTTTTAGAAAAGAGGAAAGAGAGTTTCAAAGTGGAAAAGTAAAAAAGATAATCTAGTCTTTTTAAGCAAATAAATTAGATTTCTCTGTTGTATTTTCGAACGTGATAAAAATAATTCATTCAAAATTCACCATCAACATGTATCGTTACTATTATTATTACTTCAAATGTTATTTTTGTTCTAAAATAATAAAATTGAACTAAAAATGAAAAATAAGTTCATTAACTCTTGAGAAATATATCACTATATATATATGTTATTATACGTTAATATATATATATATATATATATATATAAATATTTTAACATAGAGTAACTTATATATATATATATATATATATATATATATATATATATATATATCCCAGCGAACGAAATGTTCATCCATTACTTACTACACATCTTTCAAACGTACCAATCTCATGAGGAAATAAGCATATTCAGTACCAGCTTCTTTGGGCGACTGTCTAATTTTCTAACCAGTACCTCTTTAACTGTTATATATGTGTGTGTGTGTGTGTGTGTGTGTGTGTGTGTGTGTGTGTGTGTGTGTGACTGTATATGGATTGATATATATATATATAGATATATATGAGTGTTTCTGTGTTTGCGTGTGTGTGTGCATGCCTGCTTATTGATATATATATATGGGTGTGTATATGTGTGTGTGTGTGCATACCTGCGTGTATATATATATATATATATATATATATATTTGTGTGTATGTGCGTGTGTGTGTCTGTGTGTTCATGCGTGCGCGTGTATATATATATATATATATATATATATATATATCCACACGCACGATTGACCTCTCCTGGTTTCTTAATTTCTAAGCTTGACCCTTATAAGTCGTAGTCCTAAAGAAATGTGCCCCTGAAATCTCCCCTCTCCTCTCCCAGGTCGACAACTACTGCCTCTTCATGTTTTAATCCTCCTCTGTTTTGCCTGTTATTAAAAACTCTGGTGTGTTCTCTGACTTTTCTAAATTTCACCCTACCAGCCACCTACCGATTTTCAGCAGAGTGTTCGAGGCTATTATCAATTTTGAAGTGGCACAGCATCTCACATTCCACCAACTATTCACTGACAATTAGTATGACTTCCGCTTTATCAAATCTACTGCTGATGGCCTGACGACCATCACCGAACATATACCAGGCTCTCGATAAGAACGCCGAAATTCGAGCAGTTGCCCTGGATATCTTGTAAGCCTTTGACAGGGTTTCCTATACTGACCTCCTTTGCAAGCTACAGGGCTATCGTATAAGTGGACGAATGTTTGATCTAATCCAATTCTTCTTGTTAAACCGCATACTGAAGTTCGTATTGAACGGGCATTTTTCCCTATCCTATCACACGAACTCAGGCCTACCTCAAGTCTTTATCATATAAATTTATATTTCTTTATTTATTTTATATTGAAAGCAATACATTACGCCTCCTCGACATCAAGTGGAATAATTACATTGAATCAATATCTAAATCCATTGCTAGGAAGGCTGGGTCACTGTGTCATGCCAGAAAGATTTTTCCGCCTTAATCCATCTTGCATTTATATAATATAACCATCCGACCGTGCATGGAATACTGTTATTATAACTGGTCAGGCGCACCTTCTGTTTATCTCAGTGTTCTCGACAGGCTCCAAAGGATAATCGGTAATGTGATTGGTCCCAACCTTGCAGCTCAACTCCATTCACTTTCAAATCGTCGGGATGTGGCTTCCCTCTGTTTTTTCTATAATTATTTTCATGGCTTTTGCTCTGACGAATTTGGGTTACTGGTGCTCCCTTCCGGAAGAATTTACTCGGGCAAAAAGACTGGCAACAAGGTCTCACCCATTTACAGTTAGATCAACCAAATGCAGCCGACAATTCTATTCCAGCAGCTTCTTTTCTTGCTCTTCCCGCCTGTGGAATTCATTTCTATATACTTGCTTTCTATATACTTGCTTTCCTCCAGGAATTTAACTGCAAAGTCAATTCTAATCTCTTATTTACTTAAATCCAGCCCTTTCTTCATCACCCCGTGTGTGTACTTTTCTTTTCCTTTCTCTCTACTTTTGTAAATGTCTTCACTCCTATGTTCACATCCTTCTTTTGCCCTTTCTTTTTCACCCTCTGTAGCTGGTTCGTCTTTGTCTTCACTCTCCTCCTGCCTAATACTTCAACTGTATTATGTAACCCTCTGCACATTAGTGGCTTTAACGCCTTCCTTAGGGGTAAAACGATTAAAAAATAAAATCCTAGATTCTACACTATTTCTGATTTTTCAATAATGATCTTCCCGATGTGATTAGTTCACAAGTAGGCATCTAGACTGACGATACTACCATTTACTCCCGTCTCAATAGAAAATCTAACAAGCCGGACAAATTAAGCCTTTCAGCTATTCTTGATAAGGACCTCCAATCTGTTGTGGACTAGGGTAAGAAATGGCTCATAAATTTGAATGCTTCTAAAACGAAGCTACTATCATTTAATCACCATAGACAAACTCTCGTACTTCTCGTCAGTATGGATCACGCTAATCTCCCTGAAAGCAATACTCTGTGCCTCTTCGGTCTCACTCTCTCTGTCGATCTCAAATGGAATTACTACATTGAATCGATAGCTACTGTCAATTCTAAGAAGATTTGTTAATTATGCCGAGTCACGTAGTTTTTCTCTGCATAATCCATTTTGCACATCTATGTATCAAGGATGTGCGTTGTGGAGCATTGGATATCGGCTCGGAACGAGAAATCGGGGAGCCGAGTTCGAATTCCAGCCGAATTCATTGCATTCACTTACGCGCAAATACCCTTGGGAAAGGTATTAATCCGTCGATACCTTCCAGTTATGCGTTAAATAACAGGACAGATTGGGTTCTATAGCCTTGGTCGGCAACCAGTCTACCGCAGAAAGAAATGGCAACCTACTGCGGGATAATCTTCTGCCCAGTCAGTCATGTCTCGAAAGAGACATGATCGCCCAAGCGTGTATCACGTATGGCACTTAACTGACTGACTGATATATCAACCATTTTTCCGTGCATTGAATATTTTGCAATATCAGGTCAGTCGCTCCTGCTATTCATCTCGGTGTTCTCGACAAGATTCAAAGGAGGAGGATCTACGTAATCGATCCCGAATTGGCAGGTGAACTTCAATCGTCGTGATGTGGCTTTCCTCCTGTCATTTCTACATATATTTTGACGGTTTCTTTTCTGACGAGTTTATCACCCTGGTGCCCGATCTACATGAACTTACTAGGGCTCTTAGATTGGCAACTAGGTCCCAAACTTTTACAGTCGAAACAGTCAAATGTTACCGCCATTTTTAATTCAATTTCTTTTCTTGCACCTAAAACCTGTGGAACTCCCTTCCGTATACTTGATTCCCTGATAGCTAAAATCTCCAAGAGCTTAATTGCAATCTGTTATCTTCCCGAATCCAGTCTTTTTCTTATACTTTCCGCTGCCACCCACATGTTATTCTTCTTTCTCGCTCCACTTTTACATAACGCTCTGCGCACCAGTCTTTCTATCTTTCTTCTTCTATCTCCGATTGTAATATAACAATCTGGCCCCACCCGAGGAAGTGATGGAAGCGATGGTGTTTCCCGTCGGTGGAGGGGTCGGCGAGCGGCAGGGCGGGTGTTTGTGAAATACATCCTGTCGAGGCCGGAGCGGATGTCGTTTGACCTTATTTCCGACAGCGGCGGAAATGACTACGGAGGCAAACAGAACAGGTGTCTCTGGGAATTACGTGGGTGTTGCGTGGGCGAGGCAGGACCGGAAGGAAAGTCCCGGTTCTAGAAGACTATATAAAGACCTCGACACACGGATTCGCCAGCAGAGAACGGCCAGTGGAAGCAGAGAAACACCACAGGCAAGACTACACTCCCGTCGACCCATTCTATGTGCGCTCTCACCCTTCTATTCCACACGGTTCGTCGTCATTAATAAAAATATAACCTTATATTTTTATATATGCGTGTTTGTTGTTTTGTCGTCGTACGGCGATATATAACACGATAAGTAGCCCTGGATCTTGCCGACGAGGCCAGTATGCCAATATTGAAAAGTCCTGACAGCCTTGTTTTTACTATCTTTATTTTTCACTCTACTAGCCAAAAATTTTGCTTCTGAATAACAATGGGAAAAGTATATTTCTTTTTTCGCCTCGATTTCCAGCTAGTTTTTCTATTTTCCGGATTTTACAAGCATCCGAATATAAAATATTTCTAATCGGCGCTCATATCGCGATTTACAACAAACTGCAAAATCAACAACACCACTAATAATAATTTCTTTCGCTCCGTCGGACTAAACTAAGAATTATATTTCTTTCCATATGTAGAAACAGGGTTACAATGGTAGAAAACTAGGTCGCGTAATAACTCGTTTAAAATGAAGAATATATATATATATATATATATTGTTAATTTTAGTTATATTTAATATATATATATAATATAAATACAAATATATATAATATATATATTCTTCATTTTAATTATATTTAATTTCATTATATATATATATATATAATATATATATATATATATATATATATATACATACATACATACATACATACATATATATAAAAAAGGAACGAAGAAAATAATTGCAACGTTCAAAATATTAATTTAAAACAGTGCTCAATATAAAAATAGACCAATGAATATTTATTATTAATTATACTTTAGAATATGTACAAACTAGAAACTTCTACAAAATTGTACATTTTGTTTCGATATTGAAAGAACAATATCTCATCGGGTATTTAATAATGATGGTAACACCGTACATGAATTTAAACGTGCTACTGGGTTGGTATCTAGGTTCCACACTTTTTACCGTTGAAATAGTTAAATATATCCGACACTTCTACACTAATAGTTTCTTTTCTTGCAGTTTACTGCCTGTGGAACTTTCTTCCGTTTCATAGCTTCCATGATACATCAGTCAAGTAGAATTCGTGATATACACTTGGGTAATCTCTACAAATTCTTCATTTAAATAACGGTTAACTCTTTCAGTTAAGTTCCAGGCGTGATACACGCTTGGATGATTAGATCTCTATCCATATTAGGTAGAAAATTTAACGAGAGTAGGTTGCCATTCTTCGTTTCTATTGAGATCTTCCTGTACGAAGAAAAGAGTGCTAGACTGCTACGTGATGTCAGTTCTTCAGTACGGCTGTGAATGCTGGACAATATCATCGAAAATGAGGACAAAACTGGAAGCGGCCGAAATGTGGTTCTACAGAAGGATGCTACGGATATCGTGGACTGAGCATACAAGCAACGACGAAGTGCTAGAAAGAATGGCAACAAAAGGAAATTGATGCTGAGCATCAGGAAGAGACAACTGAAGTTCCTGGGACATGCAATGAGGAAGGAGAGCCTGGCGAACCTGATACTGACTGGTCAGATAGAAGGAAGGAGAGACAGAGGAAGGCAGCGGATAACATATTTGCAGGGTCTGATCAGGTGGATGACGGAACGGGGGTTGCCAGGAGCAACAGGAGCAAACATACTAAGAGCCACAAGGGATAGGGAGACGTGGAGATCCATGATCGCCTACGTCCTGAAGGGACAGGGCACATAGAAGAAGAAGAAGAAGAAG
>JBBBDQ010001353.1:2257500-2280000 GCA_037127315.1 Ascarosepion bandense
TAGATACACCGACTTGCAGTTGGCATATTGGTCTCCTCTTTTTCCTGATGACCATACATTCAGTTTTCTTGAGGTTTATGCTGAGTCCTTTCTTTTTACTTTCTTTTGCTAATTTCTGCATTTTCTTTTACGTGTCTGCTTATCAGCACCGTGTCATCCGCGTATCTGATATTATTGAGAATCTGGCCGACAATGTCGAATCCTGGCAAAGCTTTTATTTCTCTCATAATTGCTTCATTGTACAGGTTGAAAAGATCCGGTGAGAAAACACATCCTTGTCTTACGCGCCTTTCTATTTTTGTATTCCTGATGAGTTTACTTCCTCTCCGTACTCAAGATGCCAATATATATTCTTGATTATCCTAACGTCTTTTTCGAAAATGTCGAGGTTGTCGAGCATCTCTATCAAGTCTTTGTGTCTTACTTTGTCAAAGGCTTGATTATCCTAACGCCTTTTCCGAAAATGTCGAGGTTGTCGGGCATCTCTATCAATTCTTTGTGTCGTACTTTGTCAAAGGCTTTTGCGTATTCAATAAAGCACAGATAGAGGTCCTTGTACCTTCAAAATGTTGATAGTTAAACAGGCGCTTTTTTTCTTGACACCCCTATTTTTTTAACAATCGTCACTACTCACCAATGTTTATTGTTTTAAAAAGCAATAAATGGGACTGATTTTTTTTAATCGTATCACCCCGAGCAAGGCTGTAACGCCACTGATGTGTAGAGGGCTATATACGAGTAAATGGATTAGAGGAGAATGAGGAGAAGGATGAACCAGTTAGAAATGAGCAAGAGAAGGATGAGAATACATGTGTGATGATTGTTGCGAAGGTGAGAGAAAGGAAAGGATCGAGTTCCATAGGCGGGAAGTGCAGGAAACGAAGCTGCAGGAGTAGAATAGTCGTCTGCATTTTGTTAATCTTACTGTGAATGGCTGAGAACCAGTTGCTAGTATGGTTGCACGAGTAAACACCTGTTGCGGAGGCACCAGTGACTCAAGGTCGGAACAGAAGCCATGGAAGTAGTTATAGAACAGTCAAAGGGAACCCACATCTCGTCGGTGGGAAAGTGGCTTTAGTCGAGCCGCCAAGTCGGTACCTATCACATTACTGATTCTTCTTGGAGCCTGTCAAGAACACGAAGATAAACAGCGGGGGCACCTGACCATATATAGCAGCAGTACTCCATGCTCAGACGAATGGTTGATTTGTATATATGCAGGATGGTCTCAGGTGGGAAAAACTTCCTGGCCCGACACAGTGACCCAACCTTCCTAACAGTGGATTTCGCTATTGACACTATGTAGTTGTTTCACTTGAGATCAGAGAAGAGGGTAACGCTGAGGAGGCGCAGAGTAGTGCTTTCAGGGAAACTCGTTTGGTCCATGCTTATGGTAGGCAGGAGAGGTTGCTTGTGATGATTGACAGACAGCAGCTTGGTCTTAGACGGATTATCACTCCAAGAAAGGCGCGACTACCATTAGTCTGCAGGGCGTTAAAGTGAAAAAACAGACATGTACAGGGGGTTATAAAAAAAAAAATTAAAATAAAGGGCGGATGGGATTCAGGGAAATATACAGTGGCAGTTGACGTTGCATTTAAACTATTGGAGATTTTAGCTACCAGTGTAGCAAGTAAGTTGAATGGATTTTTACAAACGGGAAGTGAAAAAAAAAAAACATAAAATCTATTAAAGTAGATGTGGTTACATTTAAATAATTCAACAGTTAATGAGTGAAACATTTACACTAGCGGTCATAATTATTACGTAACCCAATTTTTAAAAAGAAATTATGTATTTCATAATATTTCTTTAGTATTTATTGCCAAGTGGATAATTCTAAATGAAAATAGAATGGTTCTTTTGTTATTATTCTTTTGCAAAATTTTACAAAGCAAGAAAGCAAAAATGAACTCGTCAGAATCACCCTAAATTTTCATTCATTGATGAAACTGCAATATAGATAATTAATAATATTTGTAAATGAACTCGTCAGAATCACCCTAAATTTTCATTCATTGATGAAACTGCAATATAGATAATTAATAATATTTGTAAATGAACTCGTCAGAATCACCCTAAATTTTCATTCATTGATGAAACTGCAATATAGATAATTAATAATATTTGTAAATGAACTCGTCAGAATCACCCTAAATTTTCATTCATTGATGAAACTGCAATATAGATAATTAATAATATTTGTAAATGAACTCGTCAGAATCACCCTAAATTTTCATTCATTGATGAAACTGCAATATAGATAATTAATAATATTTGTAAATGAACTCGTCAGAATCACCCTAAATTTTCATTCATTGATGAAACTGCAATATAGATAATTAATAATATTTGTAAATGAACTCGTCAGAATCACCCTAAATTTTCATTCATTGATGAAACTGCAATATAGATAATTAATAATATTTGTAAATTCGTTTGATGTACATGTTATTAGGCAGTATTAAAAGAACCATTCTATTTTCATTTACAATTTTTCACTTGGCAATAAATACTAAAATATAGTATGAAATACAATGTTTTTAAAAACTGGGGTGGTTTAATAATTATGGCGTGGAGTGTTCATATGATATACCTTATTTATTCTTGAGAACTGATAGCAAAAATAATAAACACTCTTCTTATTTCATCGATGAGGCATGATCAAGATATTCTAAAAAGAAGAATTCTTAGAATTCCTTGATCATTTTCCTTTATTATCAGTATGGGGACATTTTTTTTTAAATCGTTTTACCCGAAGCAAGGCAGTAATGCCACTGGTGCGCAGGGGCCACATAAAAGGAGAGTGAAGAGTTACATAGTAAGAAAGCGAAGAGAAAAAGGAACCTGTTACAAGTGGTGTCAGGGAATGAGTAAAAGAAGGATGGGAGTAATGGCGTGAAAAGAATTCCGTGAGAGTAGAGTGAAAAGAGAGAAAAACAAGATGCAGGGGGGGTGTTGGGAAACGGATAAGAGAAAGATGAGAGTCAGGGGGATAAGAGATGGCAAGTGACGTTGCATTTCAACTCTAGTAGATTGTAACTATTAGGGAAACAATATACAGAAACGAAGTGAAAGCGGAAAGTGCGAGAAAATAAACTGTAGAATAGAAGAGGCGGTCACATTTAACTAATTCAACGGTAAAAGGTTAAAACATACATATGATGAAAGTGGATTTATACGTTATTTATTTTTGAGAACTGACATAGAGGAAATTTTTTTAGAATTCCTTGGTCATGACTCATCAGATATTTTCTCTGTTATTATCTGTAGAGGCTCATGTATGCTTGGGAAAGGTAATGAAGTAGCTTCTTCTTGCCGTATCCATAGTTTTAAATTCAAAGTAGAATTTTCATAGTTTATAACTTTCAATTTAACCTACTCTTTAACCAAGACTAGACCTGTGATGGAAACAAGTCTAAAAAAAAATTAAGTGTCTCTAATATTTAACCCATAATTACGGGGGAGAAGATGCAGATTCATTCGGAATTTGAACTTAGTTAGCTAATCCCAGGTCTCATGCCGATATCGTATACGCATTTTCCTATCAACACTATGGCTTGATGGTATTTTTTTAACTTAATGAAGCGTCACCAAAATAAATTATTTGACGACTGAGCAACGAAAAAAAAAGTAATCTCATTATGCCATATAACTGTAAGTGTCAGGTATTGATTTTATGTGAAAAAAAATTACGTCTAAAAACGCCCGGTTTCTAGGTGACAGTCGTATCAGTTCATATAAAGTCGTTGCGTTAACGACATCGCCCGATCAGACGTGGTGAAACGAAACGACTGAATAATATCATGATTTATCAGTTATTTAGCTTAAAGGTCGACAATGTCCCATCCTACTGGATTGAGAGAGAAGAGGGTGTTGGGTGTGCGTTCATAAATCCGTCTATTAATTCAAATACGGGCTGATATAGGTATGTAGGTATAGGTTTGTGCATCACTCCATCGCTCTGTTTTTGCATTGAATAAATTAACATAAATCAGGTTAATGACCACATGTAGAGGACACTTAGTATGAATCAAACTCACTAAGATTTTAAGGTTTTCATATACTGCCTAGTTCGATTTTGAACCACTGAAAACACAAAATATAAAAAACAAGAATTCTATGAGAATTTCAAAAAAGTTCGCTGAACTGTTATCTAAGAGAATCTGGTTCTACAGAAGGATATTAAGAATTCTATGAACGCAGTCACGACAGCAACGAAAAAGTCTTCTGGAAACCAGAAAGAAAAGGGTCGCTTCTATTCAGAATAAGAAAAGGAGAGCTTATGATTTTGGACATATAATAAAGAAAGAAAGATCGGAGATTCTGACTCTCACAGGGCGTATCGAAGACTAATGAGACAAGAGCAGCCAGCAGGTCAACTTACCTGAAAAATATGTAAAGAACTACAGGATGGACGTACAAGAAGAAGAACTACTACTACTACTATTACTACTAGTGTCGATACCTGTCCATCTCGAGAGACGGACAAGTCTAATATGTTGGCAAATTAATCCCTGTTGCAGACGCCTGCACAAACAAATTCGTGCTTGTCCGCACCAACAATGCTATCCTGTAAATGACTTATTGCTACTTATCGAGAAGCTCTCGCTACATTGAATATGAAATCCCGCTGGTTTTGATATGTAAAATATTCCGAGAAACTAGGGAATATAGACTTAGTTACAGAAAGATTTATCCATCAAAGTTTTTTGCATCTGTTGTCGTGAAATATTCTGTCTTACCCAGGAATGGGTATAGTCCAGGTTATAAAAGACCGGGACGTAGAACAAACTACAGAGTGATCGTGACTATACGAGAGTCTTCGTCATTACACGGGAATGAACGAGATTATTCGTCATTATACGAGAGAGATCGAGAGCCATCAGCCTTAGACGAGAGTTAGACGTCACAAGACGGAAGCCTTCTTCTCAAGACGGACGCATGCGTCCTATACAGAGACATTGCCTTCTTACTTGTTATTCTTGTTAACTGTTCATTGGTGTACTTGTATTTGGTTTATTGTACTGAAGTATAATAAATCTCTATTTATATATCCACAGTGTTATTTATATATCCACAGATTTATTTCTTGCACTATTCTTTTTATCCCCTCCCGGATACAACAGCATCAAACAAAAAAGTCCCAGGCGGAAAATGTAAGGGCAGGAGAATATAGAGGATGCTGTAGAAAATGTCTACTTTTTTTTATTTTAATCATTTCATCCCAAACAAGGCGGTACCGCCACTGATGTGCAAGGGGTTACATAAGAGTAAAGGTTTAGTCAATAGGAGAGTGAAAGGAAAAACCAGTTACAGGGGTGTCAGAGAAAAAGCAAGAGAAGGATGAAAACATACGTGTGAAAATAGTTGCGAAGATAGAAGGAAAAGAAAAGAACAAGATATACGTGGTGATGTAGAAAGGACTGGAGTCAAGTAGATAAGAGATGGGAATTGACATTGCATTTAAATTCCTGTAAGATATAGCCGTCAGGAGAGAAAGTATACGGAATGGAGTTCCACAGGCCAGAAGTGCAAGAAAATAAGTTACTGGAGTAAAATAATCGGCTGCATTTGGTTGATCTAACTGTAAAGGGGTAGGACCTTGTTGGCAGTCTGGTTGCACGTGTAAATTCTTGTGTTGGGGACACCAGTGACCTAAGTTCGTCGGAGCAGAAGCCATGAAAATATTTGTAAAAGAGACAAAGAGAAGCTACATCCCGCTGGTGAGGAAGTGGCCGGAGTCGAGCTGCCAAGTCGGAACCTATCACATGACAGATTCTCCTTTGGAGCCTGTTGAGAACACTGAGATGAACATTATATGACAGCAGTATTCTATGAACGGACGGATGGTTGATTTGTATATGTGCAAGATGGATTCAGGCGGAAAAAACTTCGTGGCTCGACACAGTTACCCAAACTTCCTAGCAGTGGATTTAGCTATTGTCTCAATGTAATGATTCTACTTCCGGTCGGAAGATAGGGTATTGCCGAGGAGGCCTATTATATTGCTTTCAATGAGACTCGCTTAGTCCATGCTTAAGAGTGGTCAGGAGAGGTTGCCTGTGATGGTTGACAGATAGCAGTTTCGTTTTAGAAGCATTGAATTTACAAACCAGTTCTTACCCCAGCCTACCACTGAGTAGAAGCCCTTCTCAAGATCAGCAGCGATGCTATGTTTGTCCGCCTCACCAGATTTCTGACTGATACAGGAAAAATTGTAGCGTCATCTGCGTAGATGCCTACTTGGAATTCGATCACGTCTGCGAGATCATTTATGAAGATCAGAAAGAGCGTCGGGCATAAGATTGAGCTTTGAGGACACCAGCGTGCGTGCTGTAAGAATTGGAGTCATGCCCATTTAAGATGACCTTCAATATGCGGTTAGATAGGAAAGATTGAATTAGATCAAGTAAGCGTCCAATGATACCATAACCCTGTAGCTTTCGTAGAAAGGCAGTGTGCCAAATCCTATCAAAAGCCTTGGAGATATTCAGGGTAACAGAACGAGCCTCGACGGATTTATCAAGGGCCTCGTATGGATGTGCGTTGTGGTACAGTAGATATCGGCTCGGAACGAGAAACCGGGGAGCCGAGTTCGAATTCCAGTTGAATCAATTGTATTCACTTACGCGCAAATACCCTTGGGAAAGGTATTAATCAATCTCTTCCTTCCATTTATGAGTTAAATAGCAGGACAGACTGGGTTCTATAGCCTTCGTCGGAAACCAGTCTACCGCAGAAAGCAATGGCAACCTACTGCGGGATAACTTTTGCCCAGTCAGTCATGTCTCTTTCGAGACATGATCGCCCAAGCGTGTATCACTGAGAGTGTATGGCACTTAACTGACTGACTCGTATATGTAATCCGTGATGGTCGTTAGCATATCAGCCGTGGGTCTGGCAAAACGGAAGCCGAACTGCCTGTGTGAGAATTTTTCACGTTTCTAAATTATATAAGAGGCCAATCATTGCATAAACAATCACCAGACAAAAACAATGGATATTTAAATGGAACAGAACCAAATGGTTTCTAATTATTTCCCGTATTATTATATTTGTGTGTAGTCCTGTTTTATCAAGGGAGAAAACACTGTTTTATCTGTTCTTTAAAGCTTTGTGACTAAACATTTATGAAAACGTTGCTGTTGTTGCTGTTTCAGCTGCTGCTGCTACTGCTGCTTCTGCTGCTGCTGCTACTGCTGCTGCTGCTGCTACTGCTGCTTCTGTTGCTGCTGCTTCTGCTGCTGCTGGACAAATGATTGCTCATTTCGTGTTTCAGATAAAAACGTTTCCGAGCATTTTAAAATTAAGTGAATATCTGAGAGTGAATTGTCTTTACAGTATTTACATTATTCGGACTATTATCCTCACCTTTGTTGCCATTTGTACGATGTTTCGGCTGCTGGACGCTCCGGCCTTCTTCAGGTGCTAGGAATTTCGAACCGAACCCTTTTATTACAATCACTGGCGTATATTTATCTCTATTTTTGGTGTAGTAGTGCCTCTTTTGGTAGTCATGAGTTATCTTCCTCTAATCCTGTAAGTCACTTGTTCACTACTGCTAGACTGGTATTGAACTCACAATCAATTCTGCATTATATATATTTAAGTACACGCGGAAAACTACCAAATTTTACCGGCAACATACTCGACAATAGAAATATAAAAGACTCATCTGCATGTAAAAAGGTTAAAAATAGTTGAATGATTATTAATAAAAAAAGAAAAGAACATGGCCACAATATGCTGATCGTGTTTTGAAAATTCCCATAACTCTACATATATACATAAAACAATTCATACATTGATCTAACAATAAAATCATCCTTTAGTATTTGTCTATATTTCTGAGATGAGGTAGTATTTACGGTATTTTCATTATTCGGACTATTGTCCTCATCTTTGTTGCAATACTACCTCATCTCAAAAATAAAGAAAATAGACTTTGTTCTATATATTTATTCCTTTCCTTTTATCTTACTTTTTTCTGGTCGGTTATGTCTTACAGGTTCGTTCTTTATTTATATTAATAAAAGCAAACAAGATTCGGGGCTGTATAGCCAGTTTCATAACGCGTTTGGTCAAGATCGTGCGTTGTAGTTTATCAAGTTAATTTACAATTAAAATGAAATTATTTTTAACATCGACTAATTCATGATTCGATGAAGCATTAATCGAATTCACTACACTTTTCGCTTTGAGCATTTATGCCTGGTTAGCTCCATAATCAGATTATAGTTGCAATCTGTTGTTGTTTTTTAATTAAACCAGCCAAAGATTAAAAAAATGTTGCTCTTTTTAGACTCACATTTTCTGCTTACGTATCAATAAAATAAATAAATCTATCTATCTATCTATCTATCTATCTATCTATCTATCTATCTATCTATCTATCTATCTATCTATCTATCTCAGTCTGTTATCTATCTATCTATCTATCTATCTATGAAAGTCTGCTTCTATCTATCTATGAAAGCCTGCTTCTATCTATCTATCTATCTATCTATCTATCTATCTATGAAAGTCTGATTCTATCTATCTATCTATCTATCTATCTATCTATCTATCTATCTATCTCAGTCTGTTATCTATCTATCTATCTATCTATCTATCTATCTATCTATCTATGAAAGTATGCTTCTATCTATCTATCTATCTATCTATCTATCTATCTATCTATCTGTCTATCTATCTATCTATCTATCTATGAAAGTCTGCTTCTATCTATATCTATCTATCTATCTATCTATCTATGAAAGTCTACTTCTATCTATCTATCAATCTATCTATCTATCTATGAAAGTCTGCTTCTATCTATCTATCTATCTATCTATCTATCTATGAAAGTTTGCTTATATCTATCTATCTATCTATCTATCTATCTATCTATCTATCTATCTATCTATGAAAGTCTGCTTCTATCTATCTATCTGTCTATCTATGTATCTATCTATCTATCTATCTATCTATGAAAGTCTCCTTCTATCTATCCAGCTATCTATCTATCTATCTATGAAAGTCTGCTTCTATCTATCTATCTATCTATCTATCTATGAAAGTCTGCTTATATCTATCTATCTATCTATCTATCTATCTATCTATCTATGAAAGTTTGTTATATCTATATCTATCTATCTATCTATCTATCTATCTATCTATCTATCTATGAAAGTTTGCTATATCTATCTATCTATCTATCTATCTATCTATCTATCTATCTATCTCAGTCTGTTAATTATCTATCTATCTATCTATCTATCTATCTATCTATCTATTTATCTATCTATGAAATCTGCTTCTATCTATCTATCTATCTATCTATCTATCTATCTCAGTCTGTTATCTATCTATCTATCTATCTATCTATCTATCTATCAATGAAAGTCTGCTTATATCTATCTATCTATCTATCTCTTTACGAAACTCTTTTAGTTGGTTAACTTCTAACTCTATGGCTCTTTCTGGCTCTCTCTCTCTCTCTCTATCTCTCACTCTCTTATGTTTCTTTATCCATTTCTGTCTATTCATTTGTAGCTTACTCTTTAACACATATACACACGGCCCCTATTACATTCTCTTTTCTGTCTGGATGTTCCTACCGTCTACTAGTTTCTGTGTATCTATCTATCTCAACCTATTTATTAATTGCTTTCACTCTCTATCTTTCTTTATATATAGCTATTCATTTCAAGCCCTCATTTTTTCACACAGAGACGACATATTTCTATCAGTGCGTTTAATTTTACTTCTCTCTCTCTCTCTCTCTCTCTCTCTCTCTATATATATATATATATATATATATATATATATATATTAATCATATCACCCCGAGCAAGGTGGTAACGCCACTGATGTGCAGGGGGCTACATAAGAGTGAAAAGATTGGAAGAGAGAAAGCCGGAAAGCACATCCTAAACAGGAAACAGGGGATGAGCCTCTTTACCTGTTCAATAGACAGGGGCGGAGTGCGAACCTTGCGATAGTTTAGTCTATCTACTCCAATTATATATATAACTGTTCTTTTGTGTGAGCCTGTATATCACACAGACAAACACACTGACAATTCTCCGTTTCTATATAAGTCCGTTCATTTCTTATTCTCTATATATTCATTCAATTTTTTTGTTTATTATTAATTCAAACGTTTAGTAGATAACCGCTGCTTTGAGTAAACGTCCCCCGGTACCCATTAAATAACTTTTGGAGAAATTAAAATAAATGATATCGGATTAAAAAATTAAATTACTTTAAATTAGTTGAATTAAATTAGTTTCTATGCATCAATATATTCAGCTAACTCACCTCTTTCTCAATCTCATATTCTCTCTGCCTCTCCGTTCTTTTATATATATATATAATTAAGAAGATCAGCCTAATACACTGCGTTAGTTTAAAATGTCCAGTACCAGACGAACGCGGGCGTCCCTCAAGGTTCTATCCTAGGTCCCACGCTATTTCTGATCTACATTAATGATCTCCCCGACACCATTAGATCCCAAGTTGGCATGTATGCCGACGACACAACAATCTACTCCCGCATCGATCAGAAACCAGGTCTGGACGACAAAGTGAACCTCGCTGCCGCACTGGAAAGGGACCTCCAATCCGTAGTGACCTGGGGTAGGAAATGGTTGGTAAATTTCAATGCCTCCAAAACAAAGCTGTTATCAACTAACCACCATAGACAATCGCATCTACCTCCCATTAGCATGGGACAGGCTAGCCTCCCAGAGAGTAAAATACTACGCCTCCTTGGCCTTACACTCTCGGCGGACCTCAAATGGAGTGACTATATTGAATCCATTGCCAAATCTGCTGCTATGAAAGTCGGCTCTCTGTGCAGGGCCCGGAAATTTTTCCCACCTGAAACTATTTTGCACATATACAAATCTACCATCCGCCCGTGTATTGAATATTGCTGCCATATCTGGTCGGGTGCCCCTGCTGCTCTCCTTGGGCTTCTTGACAAAATACAAAGGAGGATCTGTAACGTGGTTGATACTGACTTGGCAGACCGGCTGCAGCCGCTCTCACACCGGCGTGATGTGGCTTCCCTGTGCCTCTTCTACAAGTACTTTCATGGCTTCTGCTCCGATGAGCTTAGATCACTGGTGCCGCCCAAGCACGAATTTACACGAGATACTAGATTAGCAACTAGGTCCCACCCTTTTACAGTTAAACAAATAAGATGTAACCGTAAATTCTACTCCAACAGCTTCTTTTCTCGCGCTTCCCGCCTGTGGAACTCCCTTCCACAAGTCTGCTTTCCCGACAGTTACAATCTCCAGGTGTTTAAATGTAGGGTCAATAGACACCTCCTATCACACTAACTCCCAACTATTCTCACAACACTCTCATCTACCCAACCCTCATTCTCGGTATCCTCAGCCAGCTATCACTCACCCTCTGTTATTTCCTATATTTAACCAGCCTTTCTCCACTCTACGTAGCCCCCTGCACAGTAGTGGCAGTGACATGCCTTGCTCGGGGTGAAACGCTTATAAAAAAAAAAAAATTAAAAAAAATCAAAGGAATTGTAGAAAGCATAAAGTTAAATGAAAGCTCTGAAATAATGCCCGGATGACTCTATTACCTTCTCTTTTCTGTCTGTATATTCCTCTCATCAATTAGTTTGTGAACGCATAAAAGGAATTTCACTAGGGATAAAGTTAAATGTAAGATCTACAAATACTGTATTACATTCTCTTTTCCGTTTGTATATTCCTATCACCTATAAGTTTATGTGTATCTATCTATTTCAGCCTGTTTACTTATCTCTCTCTCTCTCTTTCTATCTTTATATATATATATATATATATATATATATATATATTGTAATGGTTTTTACAATGGTTTATAAATACATAGCATCACTACACAAAGATTTTCGCGTGTCGAAGCTGCTATGTGTGATTCTCATCGTGTGTTTAGTTGAAATTTTTTTTGTGTAGTGATACTATGAATTTATGAACCATTGTAAAAACCATTACAATATAATGCTCTACGTTGTATCGAGCAATCTTAAAAGAAAATGCATGAACAGCAGGTAAAATAAACCTACGAGTTCTATAATTTTGTTACAATATATATATATATATATATATATATGCCTGTTTTGTTGTATCACAGCTCATCAGTGTGGCTAGACACATCCACGTATATATATATATATATATAAATATGGTTTAGGGAGTAGCGACTCCGACTGACACCAAATCGGTTGTGTTTCGATCCCGACCAGAAGCAAGTGGATGCGTCCAGCCACACTGATGAGCTGTGATATATATATAAGAATTTATTATTACAATGAGTAATACTTATTTCACCCCGTCCTGATGTTATTATCGCGGTTCGTCAGACCCAAAATAGATTTTGGTTCTGACGAGCCGCGATAATAACATCAGAACACGGAGAAATATGTATTAACCATTGTAATAATCTAAAACCTTTTAGAAATTATATTACTCAGTTAAATTAAATAAATTCATTTTACATTTAGTTCTCTTTAGTTCGTCTCTATCGGAATTTACCTGCATTGTATACCGAGTGTACTATGTTTTATATATATATATATATATATATATATATATATATATATATATATACTGCTGTCCGGATGTATACATTAGAAAATAAATTTTGGACTCGTTCAAACCCAAATAAAATTATGGGCAACATTTTTTCGCTAATCTTGACTGACACCACCTTTATTTCTATCTTACTGTTATGTGTTCTAAAATTCCTGTTATACGTTCATGAAAACTTTGGATAATCATTTTTTTTATATTTCGGGTTTCATTACTGGAGCTAGTTGTGACACAAGGTCAGTTTTTTACGTAAGGAACCCGAGCCTGAACGCTCGGGCCACTGCTCAAATATTACTCATCCTCTGCTGACACGTTAACTGGGTATAAAGCTTTTCTCGGTATATTGAAACTTGTCTTAGCAGGTCTAAGCATGTCTTAAACGATCCCACAGACTCACCAAAATACAGGTCAGTACGTTGGATAATCACTTTTTATTTTTGCCCTGCTTCCGCACTGGAGCGAGTTGTACACAGGGTAGGTTTTTATGTAGGAAACTTGAGCGCAGATAGTGAAAGATTATGCAGATTTCTATTACGAGGTAACTGGTTATAAAGCTTTTCTGAGCACGTATAAACTTGTCTTAGCATGTCTAAGCATGTCTTAACCGATCCCACAGACTAGTTAAAAAAAAAGCAGGTTAGTGTGTTGGTTAATCAGCTAAGATATAACACCTGACAATCCAGAAAGTCTGAAACCATGGTAGCCTAATCGGATGATCTTCCAAATTATAATGTTTTTTTTTCTTTTTGGGCATTTCGCATTTCCTTATACAATTGTTTAATGATCTAATTCGACTCTGACCAATAAATGGTTAATATATATATATATATATATATATATGTATATATATATATATATATATATATATATATATATACTATTGAAAGAATTCTTGGATATTCTACAAATCCATGGGTAATAAATATTTTGCAGCAAATAGCCGCTTCTCAGACCCAAATCATACAACAGTTAATGTTTAAAATCATCCAGAAAATCGTCATATACAGACACTCACGTGCCTATATCGAAAATGTCTCTGTTGCCCAGATTAATGACTCTCACAAATTATTAGAAACTCATTTGGAAAATATTATTCTTGACTTAACATCTATATTTCCTCTCCGCTTACGAAAAGTAAAAATAAAAAAAAAACATTAGGGTTTTCGAAACGAGTATAGTGATAAGTTTATATACACACACACACACACACACACACACACACACACACACACACACACATATATATATATATATATATACGTATATAAGTGTGTATGGAATTGAATGTATGTGTGTGTGTATGTGTATGTATGTATGTGTGTACTTCTATTTGTATGTATACTTGTAAATGATTTTTTTTTTTTACCTAGCGATGTTTTTATTTAGTTTAAATCAAATGACCAAATTTTTAAAAAAAATTTATTTTAAATCCTATATCTTTTTATTTGCTTTAAAAATAATTATACCTTTTTAAGTAAAGGCCTTTTTCTAATACTTCAACGTTTTGGGGAAGTTAGGTTTTTGAATATGTCCAGCGTCTGTAATATATAATTTTTTTTCTTTCTTTTCTTTTTCACTCTTTTCCTTCCTTTATCTCTCTTATCTCCCACCTTTTTTCCGTGTTGCTTAACCTTACATCAATTCAACACGCCGTCCGTTAATTTTAAGTTACAATTCTCTTTCCTTTTTTTTCCCAGACGATATCAATTTTTTCTTTTCTTGTTTATTTGATTTTATTTTGTTTTATCTTTTTCTTTTTCTTTTTCTTTGTTATTTCTTTGCAAATCTATTCAAAAAGGAAAATTAGACTGATTTTTCTCCAGTTTCTGAAAGAATTTTTCTGTTGCTGAGGTGATGTGTTATCCCTCGTGGGGATTTTCATATCGAAATGATCATCCAACGTCATTGAATTAATACTTTTTTAATTTAACATTGTTAGGGCGCCGCCCCTATTTGACTACAAATGAACTGTTCCCATTGCTACAGGAGAGTCGTAGAGAGTCACTAGACTGACGACTCTACGACACTGTCAGCGCTCTGCCTTCGGGTAGAGGGCGCTCTCTGCTTCCGAGCAGAGAGCAATAACCAGTCGTGGTTCCGCCGAAGGGTAGAAGCACGACTGGGAAAAAATAGACAGACATTTTTTGGCCGGGCCATATAGCCCGGAAATCCCAGATATAAACTGACCATGTGTCATATGTTGCTCTTACTGAGAGGGACGACTAAATAATGAGTCGTAGGGAGTCGTAGAGAGTCATTTGAGAGTCTCTAATGAGTTACTGAAGAGTCAGTGCCAGTCAGTGAAGAGTTAGTCACACTTCCGGTGGCGTACCGGAAGTAATCACGTATACACACGTCTTACGACGGATTGGACTCTTGTATCTTTCTATTGTAAATATTACTAAACATTCTGTACATACTAACCGTCTTTCCGCGGAATACAACTTATATTCTGATTCTGTTGTTGAGTTATTCATTTATACTTAGCGACATAACAAACATATATATATATACTCATTCGGAAATGTGTTATTTCCGTGACAAAGGTTTCAACTTTTCCGTATCTTCAGGCGATTCACAGTAACTCATTTTACTGTTTTTCAAAAGTAAAAACAAGGTTTTTTTACGAACGGGCGACTGGAATTTTCAGACAAACGAAAAATTTTCAAAATTAGGAGGAGTTATTTAAGGATCTTTGAACACTTTCATCCATGATTATATGATCCTAGGAGGTATTCATGGGTATGATTTCATTTGGACATAATTTTTGATCAAACATTTAGTATTTTTTCTTTCTAGGAACATCATAATGACCAATTTTTCCTCCTGGCATAATCTGCACATTTACCATCGTTGTATAATTTGGCTATTTTACTATACTTCAAGATATATCGGACTCTTTTCCATATTTCAATTTTAATTTCAAGAAACTGTACCACCTAGGTAAACATGGATAGTGCTGACCACATGGTGGTGGATGACAGCCGATTGATTATACATGAAATAACTAATGCTATAAGTGTATACGGTGAGAGTTAAGTATACTTAGCACAATGAACTTGTCATTGCAAAGGTTTTTGACATCTGATCAAAGCAGCAACAGGCTGATCGCATTACGGTAAAATCTGACATTGATTTGCTGCAGATTCTTCGCCATTTCTTAACTCAAAAGAGTCACAACATTAGTGGCGAGCATTGTGTCAAATTTCTGAAGGTTGTTACTAATGGCTATCAAGAAAAGATACACACGAAAACACTGATAAAAATGGGTCCTGTGGCATCAAGACAACACTCCCGTACACTAGTAATTGATTTTGATGGCTGCTGTGTGTGACAGTGGCTTTGAACTAGTTGGCCACCCTCCCTATTTCCTGATTTGGCCTCATTTGACTATCATCTGTTACCCAGCATTAAAAAAATTGTCTGCGAGCAAGTATGGCAATGAAGATGACGTCATATCTGTTGATGATACATTTTTTACTAACAGGATATAAAATCACAAATGGGATCCAAACTCTGCGACACCAATCGAAAAATTATGTGGATTGAGTTGAAAAAGATAAAGCTGATATTCCATAAGATTATTATAGTGAGCCTTTATATACTTTACAGCCGACTCTCATAGATAGATAGATAGATAGATAGATAGATAGATAGATAGATAGATAGATAGATAGATAGATAGATAGAAACACCCTTCTTTTGATAGATAGGTAGATAATACACAGACTGAGATAGATAGATAGATAGATAGATAGATAGATAGATAGATAGATAGATAGATAGATAGATAGAAACACCCTTCTTTTGATAGATAGGTAGATAGGTAGATAATACACAGATTGAAATAGATAGATAGATAGATAGATAGATAGATAGATAGATAGAAACACCCTTCTTTTGATAGATAGGTAGATAGGTAGATAATACACAGACTGAGATAGATAGATAGATAGATAGATAGATAGATAGATAGATAGATAGATAGATAGATAGATAGATAGAAACACCCTTCTTTTGATAGATAGGTAGATAGGTAGATAATACACAGAAATTGAAATAGATAGATAGATAGATAGATAGATAGATAGATAGATAGATAGATAGATAGATAGATAGAAACACCCTTCTTTTGATAGATAGGTAGATAGGTAGATAATACACAGACTGAGATAGATAGATAGATAGATAGATAGATAGATAGATAGATAGATAGATAGATAGAAACACCCTTCTTTTGATAGATAGGTAGATAGGTAGATAATACACAGATGATAGATTGAAATAGATAGATAGATAGATAGATAGATAGATAGATAGATAGATAGATAGATAGAAACACCCTTCTTTTGATAGATAGGTAGATAGGTAGATACTACACAGACTGAAATAGATAGATAGATAGATAGATAGATAGATAGATAGATAGATAGATATGAATATCATATATATATATATATATATATATATATATAGATAGATAGATAGATAGATAGATAGATAGATAGATAGATAGACAGATAGATAGATATGAATATCATATATATATATATATATATATATATATATATATATAGATAGATAGATAGATAGATAGATAGATAGAAACAGACTTCTATAGATAGATAGGTAGATAGATAATACACAGACTGAGATAGATAGACAGATATTATATATGATTTAAACATGCAAGAAAGAGGCAGATAAAATATATAAATTTTATTATGAATTTAACATGAATTTAAGGTTCCATGTCTTTATTGGAATCATTTACAATAGCTTATTTGGTAATATGAAATATTATCTTTTGATATATTAACAGAATTTTTTTTAAAGATTTTAGATATATTAGGATTGTCACGGATTTTACGAGAGATGTAATCTCAAAAGATTAAAAAAACACTTTTTTGCAAATTTATTGAGTGATAAGAGCCTAACTTTCGAAATATTAAAAACAAATGCAGAGATCAAAGAACTATGAAAAAGTAAATTGAAAACAAGAGAAATATGGAAACATGGAAACTGGCTTGAAGAATTCTACCAAAATATATTTGATAAAAAAATCATACGTTTTTCAAGCAGGATCAGCGGATTGCTGAGCCAGATTATCTTAGCAGAGAGAGAGAGAGAGTGTGTGTGTGTGTGTGTGTGTGAGAGAGAGAGAGAGAGAGAAAGGAAAGAGGGAGAGAAAGAAAAAACGTGCACGAATGGAAGAACAGTTTTTTACAAGATAGGTAGATACGAACAGATGGAGCTAGCTAGCTAGCTAGATAGATAGATAGATATGAACAGACTTCAATAGATAGATAGATAGATAGATAGATAGATAGATACGAACATTTTCGTCGTACACTCTTATGGTAGCTGCATGTATAAGATAGCGCAAAGAGAGAGAGAGAGTAAAGAGAGAAAAAGAGAGGAAAGAGAGAGAGAGAAGGAAGGAAAGAAAAAACGTGCACGAATTGAAGAACAGTTGAAAATATGAAGGGAAAAATTGACACTTTTACGCATTCATCACAAATATCATTTTGAACACAGAAGCACCGATGAATAGCAATGGATGCATTGTATTTTGCGTACGAATAATGAGATTGAAAAGCATCTGCTTTGTATGCAGTTTCATGTTAAACGCCACTTGGCCAGACAGTTATCTGTGACAGGGCAAAATATATTATAGATAAATAGGAAATCATTAATACATAATATTGGTTTGTTTTTTACAAGATAGATAGCTAGATATGAACAGATGGAGATAGATAGATAGATAGATAGATAGATAGATAGATAGATAGATAGATAGATAGATTCGAACAGACTGGGTAAGATAGATAGATAGATAGATAGATAGATAGATAGATAGATAGACAGATAGATAGATTCGAACAGACTGGTTTAGTCATAGATAGATAGATAGATAGATAGATAGATAGATAGATATATAGATAGATAGATTCGAACAGACTGGGTAAGATAGATAGATTCGAACAGACTGGGTAAGATAGATAGATAGATAGATAGATAGATAGATAGATAGATAGATAGATAGATAGATAGATAGATTCGAACAGACTGGGTAAGATAGATAGATTCGAACAGACTGGGTAAGATAGATAGATAGATAGATAGATAGATACGAACTTTTTCGTCGTACTCTCTTATTGTAGCTGCATATATAAGATAGCGCTATTATTCTCAAAGACCTGGAACAACTGCTTTCGAAGTAGTAAAATGTTGCAAATCTAAGATGAATATATTTGGACAAATTCTTATATCTATATACAAGTTAGAAAGAAATGCGATTTTATAGGGTACGGTAAATCAATTCCTTCCTTTTTAACCTACATACTCAATCAGTTAAGTGTCATATGTGATACACGCTTAGGCAATCATGTCTCGAAAGAGACATGACTGACTGGGCAGATTATCACACAGTAGACTGCCATTGCTTTCTGTGGTAGACTGGTTGCCAGCCAAGCCTATAGAACACAATCTGTTCTATTTTTTAACCCATAACTGGAGGGAAGAGACGGATTAATACCTTTCCCAATGGTAATTGCACGTAAGTTGATGCAAGAAATTTAACTGGAATTCGAGCTCAGCTTCCCGATTTGTCGTTTCGAGTCGATATCCACTGCATTCTCGGACATTACTTAGCAAAATAACTCCTATTGGAAAAATATAGAAACCAACAATCCCTGGATACATCATATGGTCAATAATTTAAAAAAAGGACAAGATTCGCTTCATACAATCGTATGAAGACTCGTATGGATGAAAAAACAGAGTTCGAGCAACAGAGCAGCAAAATGGTTTACCATCCTTCGGTGAAATGAGTTATTAGTATCAGTATTCGACTATTGAGTGTCTTTGTGGAATCAGTGCTAAAAAAGTATCTGAATTTCGTCACTAATAATATTGTGAGTTCTATGCTTAGTCATGATAACTTAAACGTGACGATTGGCTTGAAGAACCCGAATACCCAAGTAGATGAGATGGAAAAGGAGACAAGCACTAAAAAAAAGATCAAGTCGCCAAAAGAATAGAATGGTTATTACGATAAATTCGAAAATTGTGTTATAGGCATAATTTGACTTCGTCATTCGTGGTCGAGAGGTTTAAAACGCGCCAGATCACATGGTGGCTTCTCCTATGTGGTTAGGAGTCGCAGGTTTGAATCCTGCCGAATGACACACATTTTCGTAACAAAGATTTATCGTAAATAACGAGGCCAGATAAAATAAATATATAATAATGTTTGATTATAAACAGAATATCTACATAAATATGAGTATCGATCAAAAATAATGTGCAAACAAATCATTTCAAATTGTCGGTTGTCTATAACCAGTTTTGTTAATCTTCGTTCATTTCCGTTTTATATATATATATATATATATATATATATATATATAGGAGTTGCAGGTTCGAATCCTGCCGAATGACACGCATTTTCGTAACAAAAATTTATCGTAAATAATCAGGCCGGTAGAATAAAATATATAATACTGTTTGATTATAAACAGAATATCTACTTAAATACGAGTATCGATCAAAAGTAATGTTCAAACAAATCATTTCAAATTGTCGGTTGTTTATAACCAGTTTCGTTAATTTCCGTAACATGTTTACATTGTACGGACTGGTGTCCATTTTTATTATCATATTCATGACATTTCTGCTTGTTCAGATGACTAAAATTTTGAACCAAATTTGATCACTGGGATAGATAGTTCTTGTTCCTTTATTCTTGAAACTTCCTTATATCTTAGTTATTTTTATTTAACTTAAATTCTATCCACTGGATCCTTGAACACACATGGCTCAGTGGATAAAAGCTTTGGTTAAATCCAATGAATTGACCCAAAGAGTTCGATACCTGGTGACACTAGTGGCGAACAAAAAACTTAGATAGTTGAGTTAAATAAAAATGACTAAGACATTTGGAAGTAGCATGACTCATGGAACATGAACAATCTATCCTAGGGTTCGAAATAACGGGTTTGTTTCAACATTCTAGTCACCTGAAGGTTGAAGCTTACAACGGTCGAAACGTCAAGAATGTGACAATAAAGATGAGAACAACAGTCCGAACAATGTAAATAGGAAGTGACATTAGTATCGTTTTACTGTCGGAGGACACAGGCAACGTTTCAGTGGTGATAAACCTTTGAATAATTGGAACAATTGTCGAATTGGGAATGGCAACTATAGTCAAGTGAAAAAAGATTTGACCCTAAAAACTGAGAGAGCTTTTGCAGATTTTAAATAGGAATAATTCTCCACAAAATAAGCAATGTCAGCGAACTAAACGCTACACCAAGCGGCTATTAGCGTAATCATCTACATTGAATGGCTTTCGGGACTAGAACAAGGTGAACCTTACTTAAAATAAAATTTAAAAAAAGACAATCTAAAGGAAATATTGGTCTTCTGTGTGCAGATAACATTTTTCTGACTAGAGTCTTACATATAATTCTGGAAGAAGGCTTGTCTATGGGTTCACCATTTTTACAAGTGATGGCGAGAATATTCATGGCATATGGCGCCACTAAAGACAATAGTAGACCTGAGATATGTGAATGACACCGTCCTACTCTAGCCGCATCAATAATCTAAACAAATACTGCTGGATCGTGTGGATTCAATAAGCCCTTCGATGTATTTCATAATGGAAGAAGAAAATAGTAATCACCAAATCTACTTTGAGGTAATAATATTCACAATAAGAATGGGTTCAGAACATTTGCAAATAATCCCGGGACATCATCTCACCTTCAAATATCTCCATCCCATCCATACAGTGGGAAGAAAGGGCTCGCTTGATTCCTACAAAAAAAAGGCAAAATAATAAGTAGTGACAAGACCTCCTACAGAAGGTAGCTGAAGAGAGTGATAAGAAAGAACTACAAATAAACTGCAAGAAACCCAAATGCATGGTCATTAGTAAAAAGTGCAGCCCAATATGCCAAACACAGGTCGGGGATAGTAGAATCAAGCAGGTACAAAAACTTAAATACCTGGAAAGTGTTAACAGAAGACGGAAAGTGCGACACAGAGATCCGAAGGCGAATTGGCATGTCGAAGGAAGCATTCCAGAAGTTCATTAAAGTATTAAGAAACAGGACAATTTCGCTAGAAACAAAGAAGCGAGTACTGGATTGCTATGTGTTGTCAGTTCTTCAATATGGCAGTGAATGCTGGACAATATCATCAAAAATGAAGAAAAAACTTGAAGCAACTGAAATGTGGTTCTACAGAAGGATACTGCGAATAACATGGATCGAACATGTGACTTAAATGAGCAATGATGAGGTCTTAGAAATGATGGAAACAAAAAAGAAATTAATACTGAGCATCAGAAAGAGACAACTGAAGTTCCTGGGACATGCAATGAAGAAGGAGGGCTTGGAGAACCTGGTACTAACAGGCCAGATAGAGACAGGGGAAACAACGGATAACATATTTGAAGGACCTAATCAGGGGGTAGATGGAACGAGGGTTGCATGTAGTAACAGGAGAAGGCGTGCTAAGAGCCACCAGGGATCGGGAGACGTGGAAAGCCATGATCGCCTATGTCTTGAAGAGACAGGACACATAGAAGAACAAGAAGATGCAGACAAGAAATACCAACAAGAAATGACACTGATTAACTACTCGGCAAACATAACATCAGCGTCTACAGAGGTTTGGGGACAGAAGGGTCAAGGAAGAATAAAATAGCACTTCTACTCTACGGAGAAATTTCTGTCAACCACAATCTAACACAGGGGAGAACATAACTAACAACTACGTGTATATTTTTCCGGTAAGAGAATAACAATATGAAACAAGACGTCCCCTTAAATTTGAGGCTGAAGGAACATTGAAAAGTCATAAGGAGGTGTGAGACAGCGAGATCTGGCATGTTGTG